>APFE031619896.1:0-15128 GCA_000404065.3 Pinus taeda | reverse complement strand
CGGCAAACACAGCATCTACTGCAGCTTACATTTTCTGCTTGTGGAGGAGGGCCAAGCATTTGGGGTCAATTTTGGAGCATCAGAACTAGAAGAAACCCTTGCTGGGTTTTCTGGGTTTTTGACAAGGATCTCAAAAATAGTTTGGCAGAATTTTCTAGGCAGATTTGAGGGGTCAAACACGGATCCCAACTCAGCAAGCAGTTGGAGGAGCTAGGGGAAATTGGGCCAAATTTTTGAGGTCAACATTTAGCTCATTCCTTCGTGGGCTTTTGTGGGTTATTGGTGGAGAGCCCGAGGTTAATTTCCCCGAAGTTTCTGAGCACCGAAGAAGGCCCTAGCAGCCATTTCTTGCAACCAACAGTGCACATTTAAGAGGGACAGTGTAGATCTTGGTTGGAGATAGCCACACTTGTGTACGAGCAGCGGATTTCATCACCTAGGCATTGTTAGCTTGCGTTGAGCAAGCCCAGGTGCATGCATTCTGATCTTATCTTGTACCCAACATTTATCTTAATTAAAGGCTCAGCTCAGCGTAGATTTTGGCATTTTCTAGGTGTTTAATGTGGTGTAATTTTATGTGTGTGTTTTTTCTATGTTTGCTTTGTTTATCATTGTAAATTTCCATTAGGAATATTGCATCATATACAAGATTAACTCACCCAATGAATCTGTCCAAGTAATTTTTGTATACTATATGTATATGTCGTCCCATGTGATCTAAATGATTCCAGTCAAAGTCCATCAAATACCCACAGAATCTAAAAGATCTAAAACCCCTACAAATCAACCACAAACTCATCCAGAGTGACTAACCAAAGTAATGGACTTTGATGAACAATAGGAATGAGGAATGTACTTTGGACTTTGTGAAATATTCCCTTAGAGGAATGACCTCACCCACCTTAAAGTACCACATGATGTCGACTTACAAATCCATGTAAGGGTCCGCAGCAAAATAACTATGAATGGAAAAGTGAAAAGACATTGAAGGGAAGTAGCACACTACTGTAATGTAAATGTCTCGACGGAGAAGGTCTGAGTCAGTCACCAGAATCCACATGAATCTAGCAAACTCATCTAAAGATACCATAGAATCCCTACTGCAAGGAGAATACCTTGTCAATTATGTTATGCCACCCAATATTCTAACACCACTTGTACTATAGGTTTCCTATGTGATGAAAACCAATCATGACTAAGAATGCTCGAAAAAACCCTAGGGCTTGCATGAATCTCATTAATAAAGACGATATCCAATGAACCAAAAGCATCAAAAATCATGCCTAGCAACAAACACATGTCACATTGCCATTCCAAGAAAGGGGTGTAGATTACAAAATCAAAGCTAGTCTACACCAAGAACAAAGCCAATATCCATAGCATTGTTGTTAATTTCCCAAACCTAGCACCCGGCAATTAGTTCTTAGCAGATTTATCATAGATCTACTAAAGAAATGGACAACTAGCTCCTTAATATGATTATTCAGCAAAAGCAGAAGTTACAACCAATCTCAATCACGTGTGACACATACAAATCATGCCCAGTCAAATTGATTCTTCATTAAATCAGAACCTTCTTGGGTTCTCGTCTTAGGATAATGGCCCAACTAAGAAAATTATCATTACAACATAACCTGGATCTAATCCAATTGATCGAATCGTAGATTTTTCCTAGATTTGCTTGGTTGATCTAGATCTCCTATGTTGCACCACTACACCTTCCTCGAATCTGATGCACTTGAGTATCACACTCTACACTTGAGTATCCATTGTATGGTGTGTCTTTCTCCTCTCCTTATCCTTGCTTTTATAACTTTACATTGAGCTAAATCTCTAACCCCAATCTCCAAAGTGATTGTCAACTGAGATTAGATCTCGCATCACTTGAGATCAACGGATCAAATTAAAACATAATCATTAAAGTGTGTGTTTTTGCTATAATTATAATGTGTGTGTTTTTGTTATGTTTGTTTTGTTTTTGCTATGTTAGCTCAACAGCCAACATAATTAATTGTGTTTTTCCTAAGTTAGACTTAGGCTAAATTACAATAGCAACTAACTGGCACTTAAGCAAGTGTCCTAAGGATACTTTGGGTGACCTCCACACACTAGATACACACTTAGGCTTGTGCAAAAGTACCTACCCAAGCTACAATCATCAACACTCACTACATTTGCTACTATGATTATTCCTTTTGAACTAGAAGCCTTCTCGGCCACCCAATTCGCAATAATCATATAAGACTTGCTCCCTTTGGACTCATTCCTAGAAGCGTCCCACTCTTGAACATCTTATAAGGTCATCTCATACCAAGAGACCTTCTTGACAGACTTGGAAGGATTTGTTGGTGGTTCCTCCCCACCTGAACCTGGAGGTTGACTCTCTCTAAATTTCTCAACCTTCAGACCTTTATGCTCGTTTCTCTCTATAGTTATTTTGCTTCTTTCCATTGCTCGAATAGGCTAGCCCTTTAGCATATACAAGTTGCTCTCTCCAAATCCAATGATGTTGCCATCATCTGAGCTAGATTCAATGGGTATGATCAGTCTCTAACCATTCTAAAACACTAAACTAAATCCCTTCTCTATCATAGAGACTGAAAGAAAACTCGCCTAAGAGCTAACACCCATAGCACCTCCTTCAACACAAAACTCCACATGCAACACGGAGTTCGTCAAGTTGTCAAACAAGCCCCATGCTCCTCTCCTTGTGGCCCCTTTGCTATGTTCTTCTATCACCCACAAGAAAATTGGTGGTTTATAGATTTGAAAAGATCTTCCTTGTGGACCTATCATGATCCTTTGAGACACCCACCAAAAATTGATTTCCTACGAAACCCTCCACAAGTATGGTTTCCTTGTCTCCCCTTGTGGGTTGACCTCTGCAAATCTTGCTGACAAACCTAGTAAACTCGTCCACTTCATACGGCCTTTATTGGTTGGCCCTATTGGCTATTACCAGCTTTTCCAACCACTATTGGCTCGTGCTTGTCGTCGCAAATTCTCTGCCCAACAACTATGTATCATGTTTAATAACTCCACCTACAACCCCTTGTTGGTCAATGCATCTTGTAGCTACTCAATCATGCCCACCGCAGCATGGTCCTCTGCGTTGTCAGTGGCCACCTTATAGCACCCTTAGCACAATTCTCTATAATCATTCTACTGTCCTTGATTACTCGTCGTTACACACTCAACTCGCACTTAGCCAACACGCTATGAACCCTTGCGATCCCTGTTGCTATCCACGATCAACTAGCGTTTGCACTTGCACTCATAGCTCAGCCTTGAGGTACCCATGTTGTCTTTGCTATGCTAGCTAGCCCAATAATTCCTTTCCATGCTTCAAACCGTCTCCTAGTTCACACTACCCTAACACCTACCAATTGTCTTCCACAACTAGTCGAGCTAACCAACTTGACCCTGCTACTATGCCCGACCTCTGGCAACAATCCCTACATTGCTCCTTGTGATCTGCCAGCACCACACCCTGCAACCCGCACTTCTAACATGTCACTTGCCTCGTGGCCTTCCCACAACACGATCATTGTCGCACCCCCACAGACTTGTGGCCTAATCTTGCCACGTCTACCTATGCTAGCTAGCAACCCCAACTTCCAGCACCCATGCACATTTCTTGCTTTGTGTGCATCCTAACAACTCCCCATGTTCTTCCAAACCCACGAACTATGCTACCACTTGACCACTTCTATTGCAAATTGGCCTCCTTTCCCTATGTTCATGAAACCTTCCACCTGTGAAATTTTTAACTATTGCAGCAACTGTAAATTATTTTTCTAACTGTAAATTAATTAACAGTTTATTTGCCCACATAAACAACAAATAATTCACAACTACAATTTTCACCAAAGTAAATTATGCAGAAGATAAACTGGAATCTGAGAGAATACTGGCACATACAAAAATTTGACATGGTTGTTTTTGGACAATTGTTCCCAGAAAAACCCAAATTGGGAAAACCGGTGCAACAGCTGAGGGTTTTAATTATTAAGCAGCAGTGAAATAATCTGAGTACAATCTGGATGCCGAAAACTAGCAATCATGCGAAGAAAATACTGGCAAAAATTATCTGAGGAAATTACCCTCACTCCATGCAATCCCGATACTTGACTGCCCCTAAAAAGAAAGTTGTCCAACCTTACCTTGCGCGGCTTCTGCATCACCCCTACGCAGTTTGCTACATGCTCAACCTGGAACAACTGCAAATCAAGTCGTCCTGTCTATTGCTGACTAGGAAACTATCTCTGCGGCACTCTGGAAATGCTTTCCAGCCTCTAGAACTAAAAACCAGCTTCACCTCAGCAAAATTGAATTGTCTTTTGAGACTTCTGCGCAGCCTCCTAGACAAAATCTTGGCCTCTCTACAAAGTACTCACCGGATCTGGAAAGCCTTCCTCCAACTTCATTGTCCATGCCCCTCTCTGCCTCTGCTTCCCTTCTCTAGCTTTGTTTTTGCACTCTAGAGGCCATTTAGAGCCTCATTGATTATATATTTTGTTGTTGATATGTATTGCACTTGGTGTCATTTTGATATATTCACCTTTACATAGTATATATATGAGCAAAATTTGCATATTTTGTGTCTATTGGTTTGGAATCATGGTTTTAAATCTTAAAAATAGTTTTTTCATTAAATATTAATCATTTCATGTGTTTTTTAAACCGATTCATTGAGATCTAACGAATCCCAGTTTCACTGGTTCCAATTTGAAACCCGGTTTTTAGGTGGACCAGTTCAGTCACCGGTTCCGGTTTTAAAACTATGCTTGCCACATCCTGTCCCATATAGGCAAAATGTGTCTCTGCCCAAGATACTTTGGACAAACACTTGCCACTCCTCTGAGACATTGTCCAGTGCCAAACGTACAAGCTCTGATAGTTGAGGTGCTCCCCAACAACTGCAAGTTGATCTCGGACCTCTTGAATCCTGGTGACAAAGGAGTTTATGCCTTCAACCTTCATCATCCTGATGCTTCTCAGCCTTTCCTACAGAAACATATTCCGGTGCTTAGAAGTGTTCTGATATAGCTAGGCGAGAGCATCTCACATTTCCTTGGTTATTCCTTTGTCTACCACATGTGACACTATATGGTCCTAGGCTCCATCCAAGATCAACCACTTTGCCTTCGCCATTTCCTTCTTGTACTCCTTCAGTTGATCTGCATCCTGGGGTACTACCACCACATTATCCACATAGGCTTTCAAGTCATGTTATCCAACAAGGACATCCTAGCCTTCCAAATGACAAAGTTGGAGGTTCTTTCTAAGCCTAGTTGTGGCCATCTCTGAATCTGGTCGAAAATCTCCATCTTCCTCTGCTTGGATGCTAAATCTGTTATTCGCACTCCCTTCTGGAGTTAGAAACTCTGCTCAACTCCTACCAATCTGCAACAAAAAAATCAGATTTCTAAAACTCGAAACCCCCTAAGAGAAATTTCCCTCGGTGTGTGTTCTTTCTCTCCCAACTAGCATTGATTCTACCATTGCAAAACCCTTCTACGCCCAAGCAAGGAATCTGCTCAGCGAAAATACTGATCTGCTTCACCGAAATTACTTCCTGGCTTTCCTACTAGAACTGCTCTTAGGCTCTGCAAATTTTTCCTCCCACCTGCACGGGAAAAATCGAACACTTTTCCCAGCAGTTCGATCTGTTAAGCCAGTCTCCACGTAAATCTGGAAATCATGCTGCTAGAGTCCCTCTGAATCAGGATGATTTCTGCCTTTCACTTATGAGCTTCCCGCCTGATCAATCTCGCTCTGATACCATGTGAAATTTTCAACTATTGCAACTGGAAATTATTTTCCTAACTGTAAATTAATTAATAGTTTAATTGCCCACACAAACAACGAATAATTCACAATTGCAATTTTCACCAAATTAAATTCTGCAAAAGATAAACTAGAATATAAGAGAATATTAGCACACACATAAAATTTGACACAGTTATTTTTGGACAATTGTCCCCGGAAAAACCCAGTTGGGAAAACCAATGCAACTGTTGGGGGTTTTAATTATTAAGCAGCAGTGAAATAATCTGAGTACAATCTGGATGTTGAAAACTGGCAATCTTGTCGAGAAAATACTGGCAAAAATTATCCGAGGGAAATTACCCTCACTCCAAGCAATCCCGACACTTGACTGCCCTTGAAAAGCAAGTCGTCCAACCTTGCCTTGCGCAGTTTTTGCGTCACCCTTGCACAGCCTGCTACACGCTCAGCCCAAAACAACTACAAATCAAGTCGTCCTGCCTGTTGCTGACTATAAAACTGTCTTTGCAGCACTCTGGAAATGCTTTCTGGCCTCTGGAACTTAAAACCACCTTCACCTCAACAAAATTGAATTGCCATTTGAGGCTTTTGTGCAGCCTCTTAGAGAAAATCTCGGCCTCTCTACAAAGTACTTACTGGTTCTGGAAAACCTTCCACTGACTTCATTGTCCCTGCCCTTCTCTATCTCTGCTTCCCTTCTCTGGCTTGAACTCTTCCAGCAACTGCTATTGCTCCCTAGAGAAATCGAACTACCCAAAGAAATTGATCTCGAGTGTATGTGTGTTCTCCATCTACCCATCGACTTCTTATAATCTTTTGTTGGGACTCCAATGACCAAGATTAAAACTTAATCGATGGCTAAAATTATTTATGAGTCGATCCATGTGAGTTTTTTGATGATTCACACTTTCCTCAATTAATACTGATTAATTAGCCCCTTTTCCTAAGTTTAGACTTGGGAAATATTTAAAAATAGGCTAATAATCTAATTGAGACACTTCTAGGTGTAATTTCTAGAAATTTTTGGGTTCCGAAGAACTCGTGTTTTAGCGTCTCCGCAAAGTTTCGAGACTAGAACACCTTTGATGCTACAAAAACTAACACTACCAATATTTCTCCTACAAGTGGCAACTACATTTTTCAACTTTGCAACAGCATATTTTGACCAATTCCTTCACGCTAGAATGTTGCAGTTGTTGTTAACCTGTCAGCCCTAGCGACAAGTCTAACAACCCACGACTATTAGTCACCACCAATCGGTAGCCCACTAAGTTGTCAAAAACTATTTTTATTATTACTTTTTTTATAATGTGTTTACTTAAAATTTATTTTCAACCACCACACAACAAATGAGCTTCAGCCTCCTGAATCTTGGCCTAAAACTCTGCTACCTCATACAGTCGTGGCTAAGCCTAGCCACAACGATCCCGATACAAACCTGGCACCTTGAGATTAGCTTCTCCGAGTTTTCACTCTGATAACATGTTAATTTCCCGAATCTAGCACTCAACAATTAGTTCCTAGAAAATTTACCAGGAATCTACTAAATAAATGGACAATGAGGTTCTTAACACAATTATCCAGTGGAAACAAAAATTACAACCAATCTCAATCACATGTGACACATATAGATTCTACCCAATCAAATCAATTCTTCATTAAATCAAAACCTACTTGGGCGCTTGTCCTTGGATGATGGCCCAACTGAGAAATCTACAGTTACAACATACCCTGGATCTAATCTAGCTCATCAAACCTAAATTTGTCCTAGATCTGCTTGGCTAATCTGGAACTCCTATGTTGCACACCTGCGCTTTCCTTAGGCTTGGCAAAGGCTAAAAATGGCTCAGGTAAGTACTTATGCACAGACCTAAGTGTCTAGGCATGCAAAAGTCACCCAAAGTCTCCTTAGGAACAAATTCCACCTAAAGGATTACTTCATCTTTTACGATGCTCCCATCAAGTAGGGGCAATAGCAGCATTGCTTTCGACTACATATCAATGCAGACCCAAGGGACCCTTCTCCTCTCCTTATCCTTGCTTTTATAACTTTACATTGAGCTAAATCTCTAACCCCAATCTCCAAAGTGATTGTCAACTGAGATTAGATCTCGCATCACTTGAGATCAACGGATCAAATTAAAACATAATCATTAAAGTGTGTGTTTTTGCTATAATTATAATGTGTGTGTTTTTGTTATGTTTGTTTTGTTTTTGCTATGTTAGCTCAACAGCCAACATAATTAATTGTGTTTTTCCTAAGTTAGACTTAGGCTAAATTACAATAGCAACTAACTGGCACTTAAGCAAGTGTCCTAAGGATACTTTGGGTGACCTCCACACACTAGATACACACTTAGGCTTGTGCAAAAGTACCTACCCAAGCTACAATCATCAACACTCACTACATTTGCTACTATGATTATTCCTTTTGAACTAGAAGCCTTCTCGGCCACCCAATTCGCAATAATCATATAAGACCTGCTCCCTTTGGACTCATTCCTAGAAGCGTCCCACTCCTGAACATCTTATAAGGTCATCTCATACCAAGAGACCTTCTTGACAGACTTGGAAGGATTTGTTGGTGGTTCCTCCCCACCTGAACCTGGAGGTTGACTCTCTCTAAATTTCTCAACCTTCAGACCTTTATGCTCGTTTCTCTCTATAGTTATTTTGCTTCTTTCCATTGCTCGAATAGGCTAGCCCTTTAGCATATACAAGTTGCTCTCTCCAAATCCAATGATGTTGCCATCATCTGAGCTAGATTCAATGGGTATGATCAGTCTCTAACCATTCTAAAACACTAAACCAAATCCCTTCTCTATCATAAAGACTGAAAGAAAACTCGCCTAAGAGCTAACACCCATAGCACCTCCTTCAACACAAAACTCCACATGCAACACGGAGTTCGTCAAGTTGTCAAACAACCCCCATGCTCCTCTCCTTGTGGCCCCTTTGCTATGTTCTTCTATCACCCACAAGAAAATTGGTGGTTTATAGATTTGAAAAGATCTTCCTTGTGGACCTATCATGATCCTTTGAGACACCCACCAAAAATTGATTTGCTACGAAACCCTCCACAAGTATGGTTTCCTTGTCTCCCCTTGTGGGTTGACCTCTGAAAATCTTGCTGACAAACCTAGTAAACTCGTCCACTTCATACGGCCTTTATTGGTTGGCCCTATTGGCTATTACCAGCTTTTCCAACCACTATTGGCTCCTGCTTGTCGTCGCAAATTCTCTGCCCAACAACTATGTATCATGTTTAATAACTCCACCTACAACCCCTTGTTGGTCAATGCATCTTGTAGCTACTCAATCATGCCCACCGCAGCATGGTCCTCTGCGTTGTCAGTGGCCACCTTATAGCACCCTTAGCACAATTCTCTATAATCATTCTACTGTCCTTTATTACTCGTCGTTACACACTCAACTCGCACTTAGCCAACACGCTACGAACCCTTGCGATCCCTGTTGCTATCCACGATCAACTAGCGTTTGCACTTGCACTCATAGCTCAGCCTTGAGGTACCCATGTTGTCTCTGCTATGCTAGCTAGCCCAATAATTCCTTTCCATGCTTCAAACCGTCTCCTAGTTCACACTACCCTAACACCTACCAATTGTCTTCCACAACTAGTCGAGCTAACCAACTTGACCCTGCTACTATGCCCGACCTCTGGCAACAATCCCTACATTGCTCCTTGTGATCTGCCAGCACCACACCCTGCAACCCGCACTTCTAACATGTCACTTGCCTCGCGGCCTTCCCACAACACGATCATTGTCGCACCCCCACAGACTTGTGGCCTAATCTTGCCACGTCTACCTATGCTAGCTAGCAACCCCAACTTGCAGCACCCATGCACATTTCTTGCTTTGTGTGCATCCTAACAACTCCCCATGTTCTTCCAAACCCACAAACTATGCTACCACTTGACCACTTCTATTGCAAATTGGCCTCCTTTCCCTATGTTCATGAAACCTTCCACCTGTGAAATTTTTAACTATTGCAGCAACTGTAAATTATTTTTCTAACTGTAAATTAATTAACAGTTTATTTGCCCACATAAACAACAAATAATTCACAACTACAATTTTCACCAAAGTAAATTATGCAGAAGATAAACTGGAATCTGAGAGAATACTGGCACATACAAAAATTTGACATGGTTGTTTTTGGACAATTGTTCCCAGAAAAACCCAAATTGGGAAAACCGGTGCAACAGCTGAGGGTTTTAATTATTAAGCATCAGTGAAATAATCTGAGTACAATCTGGATGCCGAAAACTAGCAATCATGCGAAGAAAATACTGGCAAAAATTATCTGAGGAAATTACCCTCACTCCATGCAATCCCGACACTTGACTGCCCCTAAAAAGAAAGTCGTCCAACCTTACCTTGCGCGGCTTCTGCATCACCCCTACGCAGTTTGCTACATGCTCAACCTGGAACAACTGCAAATCAAGTCGTCCCGTCTATTGCTGACTAGGAAACTATCTCTGTGGCACTCTGGAAATGCTTTCCAGCCTCTAGAACTAAAAACCAGCTTCACCTCAGCAAAATTGAATTGTCTTTTGAGACTTCTGTGCAGCCTCCTAGACAAAATCTTGGCCTCTCTACAAAGTACTCACCGGATCTGGAAAGCCTTCCTCCAACTTCATTGTCCATGCCCCTCTCTGCCTCTGCTTCCCTTCTCTAGCTTTGTTTTTGCACTCTAGAGGCCATTTAGAGCCTCATTGATTATATATTTTGTTGTTGATATGTATTGCACTTGGTGTCATTTTGATATATTCACCTTTACATAGTATATATATGAGCAAAATTTGCATATTTTGTGTCTATTGGTTTGGAATCATGGTTTTAAATCTTAAAAATAGTTTTTTCATTAAATATTAATCATTTCATGTGTTTTTTAAACCGATTCATTGAGATCTAACGAATCCCAGTTTCACTGGTTCCAATTTGAAACCCGGTTTTTAGGTGGACCAGTTCAGTCACCGGTTCCGGTTTTAAAACTATGCTTGCCACATCCTGTCCCATATAGGCAAAATGTGTCTCTGCCCAAGATACTTTGGACAAACACTTGCCACTCCTCTGAGACATTGTCCAGTGCCAAACGTACAAGCTCTGATAGTTGAGGTGCCTCCCCAACAACTGCAAGTTGATCTCGGACCTCTTGAATCCTGGTGACAAAGGAGTTTATGCCTTCAACCTTCATCATCCTGATGCTTCTCAGCCTTTCCTACAGAAACATATTCCGGTGCTTAGAAGTGTTCTGATATAGCTAGGCGAGAGCATCTCACATTTCCTTGGTTATTCCTTTGTCTACCACATGTGACACTATATGGTCCTAGGCTCCATCCAAGATCAACCACTTTGCCTTCACCATTTCCTTCTTGTACTCCTTCAGTTGATCTGCATCCTGGGGTACTACCACCACATTATCCACATAGGCTTTCAAGTCATGTTATCCAACAAGGACATCCTAGCCTTCCAAATGACAAAGTTGGAGGCTCTTTCTAAGCCTAGTTGTGGCCATCTCTGAATCTGGTCGAAAATCTCCCTCTTCCTCTGCTTGGATGCTAAATCTGTTATTCGCACTCCCTTCTGGAGTTAGAAACTCTGCTCAACTCCTACCAATCTGCAATAGAAAAATCAGATTTCTAAAACTCGAAACCCCCTAAGAGAAATTTCCCTCGGTGTGTGTTCTTTCTCTCCCAACTAGCATTGATTCTACCATTGCAAAACCCTTCTACGCCCAAGCAAGGAATCTGCTCAGCGAAAATACTGATCTGCTTCACCGAAATTACTTCCTGGCTTTCCTACTAGAACTGCTCTTAGGCTCTGCAAATTTTTCCTCCCACCTGCACGGGAAAAATCGAACACTTTTCCCAGCAGTTCGATCTGTTAAGCCAGTCTCCACGTAAATCTGGAAATCATGCTGCTAGACTCCCTCTGAATCAGGATGATTTCTGCCTTTCACTTATGAGCTTCCCGCCTGATCAATCTCGCTCTGATACCATGTGAAATTTTCAACTATTGCAACTGGAAATTATTTTCCTAACTGTAAATTAATTAATAGTTTAATTGCCCACACAAACAACGAATAATTCACAATTGCAATTTTCACCAAATTAAATTCTGCAAAAGATAAACTAGAATATAAGAGAATATTAGCACACACATAAAATTTGACACAGTTATTTTTGGACAATTGTCCCCGGAAAAACCCAGTTGGGAAAACCAATGCAACTGTTGAGGGTTTTAATTATTAAGCAGCAGTGAAATAATCTGAGTACAATCTGGATGTTGAAAACTGGCAATCTTGTCGAGAAAATACTGGCAAAAATTATCCGAGGGAAATTACCCTCACTCCAAGCAATCCCGACACTTGACTGCCCTTGAAAAGCAAGTCGTCCAACCTTGCCTTGCGCAGTTTTTGCGTCACCCCTGCACAGCCTGCTACACGCTCAGCCCAAAACAACTACAAATCAAGTTGTCCTGCCTGTTGCTGACTAGAAAACTGTCTTTGCAGCACTCTGGAAATGCTTTATGGCCTCTGGAACTTAAAACCACCTTCACCTCAACAAAATTGAATTGCCATTTGAGGCTTTTGTGCAGCCTCTTGGAGAAAATCTCGGCCTCTCTACAAAGTACTTACTGGTTCTGGAAAACCTTCCTCTGACTTCATTGTCCCTGCCCTTCTCTATCTCTGCTTCCCTTCTCTGGCTTGAACTCTTCCGGCAACTGCTATTGCTCCCTAGAGAAATCGAACTACCCAAAGAAATTGATCTCAAGTGTATGTGTGTTCTCCATCTACCCATCGACTTCTTATAATCTTTTGTTGGGACTCCAATGACCAAGATTAAAACTTAATCGATGGCTAAAATTATTTATGAGTCGATCCATGTGAGTTTTTTGATGATTCACACTTTTCTCAATTAATACTGATTAATTAGCCCCTTTTCCTAAGTTTAGACTTGGGAAATATTTAAAAATAGGCTAATAATCTAATTGAGACACTTCTAGGTGGAATTTCTAGAAATTTTTGGGTTCCGAAGAACTCGTGTTTTAGCGTCTCCGCAAAGTTTCGAGACTAGAACACCTTTGATGCTACAAAAACTAACACTACCAATATTTCTCCTACAAGTGGCAACTACATTTTTCAACTTTGCAACAGCATATTTTGACCAATTCCTTCACGCCAGAATGTTGCAGTTGTTGTTAACCTGTCAGCCCTAGCGACAAGTCTAACAACCCACGACTATTAGTCACCACCAATCGGTAGCCCACTAAGTTGTCAAAAACTATTTTTATTATTACTTTTTTTATAATGTGTTTACTTAAAATTTATTTTCAGCCACCACACAACAAATGAACTTCAGCCTCCTGAATCTTGGCCTAAAACTCTGCTACCTCATACAGTCGTTGCTAAGCCTAGCCACAACGATCCCGATACAAACCTGGCACCTTGAGATTAGCTTCTCCGAGTTTTCACTCTGATAACATGTTAATTTCCCGAATCTAGCACTCAACAATTAGTTCCTAGAAAATTTACCAGGAATCTACTAAATAAATGGACAATGAGGTTCTTAACACAATTATCCAGTGGAAACAAAAATTACAACCAATCTCAATCACATGTGACACATATAGATTCTACCCAATCAAATCAATTCTTCATTAAATCAAAACCTACTTCGGCGCTTGTCCTTGGATGATGGCCCAACTGAGAAATCTACAGCTACAACATACCCTGGATCTAATCTAGCTCATCAAACCTAAATTTGTCCTAGATCTGCTTGGCTAATCTGGAACTCCTATGTTGCACACCTGCACTTTCCTTAGGCTTGGCAAAGGCTAAAAATGGCTCAGGTAAGTACTTATGCACAGACCTAAGTGTCTAGGCATGCAAAAGTCACCCAAAGTCTCCTTAGGACCAAATTCCACCTAAAGGATTACTTCATCTTTTACGATGCTCCCATCAAGTAGGGGCAATAGCAGCATTGCTTTCGACTACATATCAATGCAGACCCAAGGGACCCTTCCCCCTCCCTATAGGTCTTTGTAGTGTTGCCTAAGATCTAGTGGACCATGATATACCTACATTATTTAGTTGTTCCCTAGTTAATGGATTATGGATCCATCCCCTTTATGCATCTCGCTCCTGATTCCACAATTTGTGCTTAAAGTCAAGGGATTTTCATGATGCTTTTGCATAGATTTCACACTTTATTTTCTATATCTTTCTTCTTATAGGAACTATTTTAGTGCTCCCACTTTGTAATGACATCATTTTACTCAACAATCTCGTCGACCTACTTTTTATTTGCAATCATTTGTCGGACATAAATAAAATTATCTCATATTATCTTGTTCTCCTCATCCTTCATTGGGATTTGGTAGTGCTTGAGAGATTTTCCTTTGCTCATCCTCTAGAAGATAAGCTGCAAGTTTGTTTTTGAAACAAATATTTATTATTATCCCTCTATCCGCATTTTGTACTACACGACGTGATGAGATACATTACCAATTATTGGTCAAGGAAGCTTTATTGATCAAAGATGCTCGGGTTTTAGACAATGTAGTCTATTTAGACTTTGTTTTAGCATTAGTAACTCTTAGAAAGAGGATATAATGTCCGTTGTATATACCCTATCAAGAGTATTTTGCAAAAACAGAAAACACACTTTCTTAAAAGAGATTGGTTTCTTGAACAATCATCTTTCTTGAAATTTGATAACATATTTCAGCATTAGTAGCTCTTAAAAAAAGGATATAATGTCCATTGTATATACCATTCCACTTCTATATTGATGTTTGTAAATATTTTTCTATAAATATTAGTATTTTGCAAAAACAAAAGACACTTTCTTAAAAAAAGTTGGTTTCTTGAACAATCATCTTTCTTGAAATTTGATAACATATTTGAAGGCCCTCTATGGAGATGTGCTTGTGATTTGAACTTGAAAAAATTACCAAGTCAAATTTGGGTCAAAGGTAGTTACTTGCAAGGCAAGTTATCCATAGGCATATGAGTGCCACATCACCTAGATGGATGCCCCATGTGTCCCAATTACCTTCAGTTTAACTAGCAGCAATTAACAAAGAGGATGAGGACACAATGGTTGAGGAGGTTCCCAAGTCTTCCATGGTGGACCCACATGGACTATTTTTGCTCCCAGAGTGCACCCTACTTGATCTTGTTAATCTTCTAGTGACTTTATGACATTTCAATAGAGGTAACTTTCATTTGTTTGAGAAAACATTCCAATTGACTTGATTGCCACTCGAGTTCAATTTCAACACATGTTCGTTGTTTTTCATGAAGAAGGT
>APFE031619886.1:0-19691 GCA_000404065.3 Pinus taeda | reverse complement strand
GGAATAAATTAATGATAATTATGCTTCACTATGCCCTTTGAATCACTTCAACTGATTTTTCAAACGAAACTTATGAATTTTTTTTTATTCTTTATTTTTTTATTTGTATTTTTTTTTATTTTAGTTTTTTCTTTGTAGGATCTTGATATTGAATTTGTTATATCTATTTAATTTTGGATCTCAAAGGTTTGAAATTTTGTCATGTGGTAGCCCTCTTAGTCCTCTTTCTAACCCCACAAGTCTGGTCAGGATTGGATTCTCCAAGAAACAGTTATGACCAATCTCCCATGATGACTTGGTTATAGGCTAGTTTAGTAGAGCGAAGTTGTACCTTATATAGGCTAGTTTAGTAGAGCGAAGTTGTACCTTATATTGACCCATTTTAAATATCCTTATATTGACCTTACAAATAAAATTATTTCTCTCAAAAAACATTTATGGTAATTACCCAAACATAAGTAAATTTAATTTAAAACATATTTGTTGTTTAAGATGTAGAATTAAGTATAAATGAACTTAAAGTAAGTTGATGATAAGTTTAATATTATTATTAAAAATTTGGATTTTCGATTTTATAAAACAAACTCTACAAATGGTTTCTTTCATATTAGTGATAATTATTGGTTGTGAGATATGCTTGAAATTACTTTTCCTCTATTTAATTTTACCTAATTATGCCTACTCCTTTTCTTTCAAAGAAGGAGACCACATTGTAGGAAGGATTATGTACAAAGATTTAGGATATTTCCAGTATTTTGTTGTTTTCTTATTGTTTGTATGCTTTTGTTTTGTTTTGTTTGTTGTTTTCTTATTGTTTGTATGCTTTTGTTTTGTTTTGTTTTATTTCTGATATGTTATAGTTGTTTTGTCTTTTTTTCTTGTTTGTAGATTGGGCTTGGTTTGGTTTGTTGCTTAAAAGAGGACACTAGTATGTAGAGAAAATGAAAGAGATAGATGGAGGTTAATGTTGATAAATAAATATGAATCACCTTATCCTAGATGCAATGTGTCTCATTTGAGTTTCTCTATCATGGCTTATGATTCAATGTGAATTGGAAATGGATGATAGCAAGGAGACATGCATGGTTAATTTTTTATTCAAATTTTTATGTCTTTTATTTATGGTCTCATAGTTAAATATATTTTTTTTCTTTATGTAGTGAGTGCCTACAGTAATATAGTCTATGAAGGTGTAGGTGCGAAGATACCTTACACTATTGGATTGTAGCACAAAGGATGGAGGAATCAGGATTTTCTCTTACAAAATAAGATGGGGGTTATTGTTCATAAATGAATGTGAATCACCTTTTCTTATATGTAATGTGTCTCACTTACATTTCTTTATGTCTAATGATTGCATGGGAGTGGACATTTCTTTATGTCAAGGAGATATGTATGGTTAATTCTTCATTGCATTTATTCGTTATTTAATCTATTATATGCCTTATTTGTGGTCTAATACTCTAGTTCATTTGTTTTCTTTGTGTAATGCATGAGTATAGTTGTGGAATCTAAGAAGTTCCAGCGTTGAAGATACCTTACCTTGTGCAAATGTAGCACAAAGGATGGGTGAGTCACGTTTTTTCTCTTAGAAAAGCATGTTATCATTTAACCTATTTAAATGTTTGATATTTTCACAAATATTTATCCTTTTGTCATAATTTTGGTTTCCTATCATCTTGTTAATATGTGTGATTTTCGATATTTTCCATGAACTTTGCTTAAAAAATAATTATATTGTGGTTCACACCCTAAAGACTTATTATTCATTATTTTCACTACTATAATGTTGATCAATGTATGATGATTCCATATTAGAAGTTGGAAATGACAAAGGGAAGGGGGAATGTATGCCTAATTCATCATTCAATTTACTTAGATACTTAATTTTCTATGTGGTTTATTTATGGCCTCATATATAAATTTTGTTCGCTCAATAAGTGGTTGTAGTTGTAGAGTATAAGAAGGATAATTGAATAATATACATTAGACAATGTAAATTCAAGGCAGAGGAGAGGTGAGTCATGTTATTTTCTAGCAAAATAGCATCATTTTATAATTAAATTAAATATTCCTCATTTGCAAAATGGTTTCTTATTCTAGCATGGTTCTTGGGCATTATCGCTTAATTAGTGCTCTTAAATTCAAACATATGTCATAACATTAATTAAACTACATTGGGTTCAAAATATTTATGTTTTTCAAGCCGTATTATTTAGGGTTGTTATGTTATATCCTTGACTACTTTATGGTATCCTTCTAGCTACTTTTAAATGCCATCCATGTCAACCACAAAATTATTAGATCTATTTTCTGCTTCATTTCTTTGTCATCACTCACCCCTTTTTTTAGTTATCATTCATCATTTCCTTATGTTTAATTAATGCAAAATTGGTTAAGTTACCATGGGTGCCATCATTTTTTCTTTATTTTTTTATTTCATATAATAAATATTTGGTTTTAGGTTTAATGGTATAAATACCAATGTCTACCCTTAATTTTCATACTACTAGCCTAGATTCGTTTAACCCTAGATTTATGAAGCTTTAAGAGAGATCAAAGCTTCTATACACTTAATGGATCTAGAATAGGTAGTTTTAAGAGTAAAAGAGATTTTTAACATTTTCTTCAGTTTACCTAAATGAAAATAATTTCTTTATGTCTAATGATTACATGGGAGTGGACATTTCTTTATGTCAACATGATAGAGGAGTTGAGTTGGAACGTGGTCATATACTCATCATTCTATCATATGCCTTATTTGTGGTCTAATACTCTTGTTCATTTGTTTTCTTTGTGTAATGTGTGAGTATAGTTGTTGAAGATGCCTTAACTTGTGAAAATATAGCACAAAGGATGGGTGACTCATGTTTTTCTCTTAGAAAAGCATTTTGTGACTTAACCCATTTAAATGTTTGATATTTTCACAAAGATTTATCATTTTGTCATAATTTTGTTGTACTATCATCTTGGTAATATGTGCGATTTTGTCGTACTATAACGTTGATCAATGTATGATGATTCCATATTAGAAGTTGGAAATGACCAAGGGAAAGGGGGAATCTATGGCTAATTCATCATTCTGTTTACTTAGATACTTAATTTTGTATGTGGTTTATTTATGGCCTCATATATAAATGTTTTTTGTTCAATAAGTTCTTGTAGTTGTAGAGTATAAGAAGGCTAACTGAAGAATATGCCTTAGACAATGTAAATTCAAGGCAAAGGATAGGTAGGTGGTGTTATTTTCTAGCAAAATAGCATCATTTTATAATTAAATCAAATATACTTCATTTGCAAAATGGTTTCTTATTCTAGCATGGTTCTTGGGTATTATCGCTTAATTAGTTCTCTAAAATTCAAACATATATCATAACACTAATTAAACTACATTGGGTTCAAAATATATTTGTTTTTCAAGCCTTATTATTTAGGATTGTTATGTTATAGTTCTAGAGGCTATTTTATGCAAATATGGTTTTATTGATAAGGAGGCCAAGTTCAAAGATCATTTATTAAGGGAATTATTGTGTTAAGAAGTCGAGTGGCTCTGTGAAGGAAAGAGGAGTAGCTTCCAAAAGGGTAGACTTTCTTTGAATAATATTGACTTGTGTATTAAGAATATATATATTAATAAAATCATTATGTGGTTTTCAATTGAAAATGCATTTGTTTTATATATTTATGTGTTTTTATTATACCTATGGATGCATTTACAAGTTCTTGAAGATAAAAATTGTTAATAGCGATTCACCGCCTTCTAAGTATTGCTAAATATTCCAACAATTAGTATCATAGCAAACTCCTTCAGAAACATTTTAACCACTGGAATGTAGATCTTGGTGAAACTCATGGAAAAGAAAGAATAATACACCAAACATAGCCTACCATTTTTTGATGGAGAAAATTATTCCTTTTGGAGCATACAGACGATATTTTTATTACAAGCACAAGGAGTTCATGTTTGGAAATTTTTTATAAATAAATAAAAGGTTCCAACCTCTACTCCAATATATCTGGTTGGAAGAAGACTTTATGAAAATAATTCAAAGGCTATGTATGCCATTCTAGGAGGGCTAACATTATAAAAATTTGTCAAGGTTATCCATTGTGAATTAATAAAGGAAATCTGGGACAAACTCAATAATGTGTATGAAGGAGATGAATAGGTCAAAGGGGCCAAGCTTCAAACATATAGAAGACATTTTAAACACCTAAAGATAAAGGAAGATGAAGGTGTTGCAACTTACTTTCTTTGAGTTGATGAGATCATGAATACGATGAGAGGACTTGAAGAGAAGAGGACTAAAAGGGAAAATCCATCCAAAAGGGAAGTAGTTTTAAGGTGTCCAATAAGACAATGAATAACAATAAAAAGTCAAAAACAAACTTTGACTATAGCAATGATTCATTCACTGAATAAGAAGCCAACTTTGTGAGAAGGTTGAAAAGAGGAAATCTCAAATATAAAGGTAAGCCTCCATTTAAGTGTTTTGAATGTGGAATACTTGGTTATTATGCTTCTAAATATCCTTTTGGAAAGGGGTCAGATAGTGATGAAGAAGAAATTTATAAGAAATAAAAGGAATATTAGAAAAGAATCAAAAGAAAGAAAAATTTGTATTCAAGAGAAGATAGTAACTCATCTGATGAAGCCAGATTATAGTGACCATGATTCTGATAGATTTCTATTCATGGAATTAGATTCTAATAATGAAACTCTTGAAAACTATGAAGGAAATCATGAAGAATAAGGAGAATTGGATCTTGAGACAGAATTGATTATTCACTTAACTTATCTTATAAGAAACGCTCAGGAGATAGTTGGAAGAGAAGGAGAGAATAATTGGGAATGTAGAAGCTAAGATAGTCTTCTTGAGGAAGGAACTATGGAAGAAGGACATCCAAAAAAAAATTGACAAATAGTACCAAAATATTGAATGAAATCATACGTAACCATAAATAATTCACTGATAGGTATGGACTACAATATAAACAAATAATATTGATAAAGGCTCAAGCTATATGATGATAGGAAATGAAGGAAAGAAATGAAGTTATGTTGATGCACTCAAGGGTCCTATCGAGAAGGAAGAATATAAGTTGCTAAAGGAGGATGCACAAAATCCAACAATGATAATATTAAAGAAGAATATCATATTGAGAGGGAAAAATGCCATCAACAAGACCACTTACACAAAGGTACCAAAATATTTTTCTTGGAGTGTGTTATTCTTGTAATAATTTTGGGCAAAAGGTTATAAATAGTAGAGTCTATGCAAGAGGTAGAAATACTAGAAATAGCTATGAAAATCCCAAGAACTACTATGAAGGTAGTTATGGTAGAAAATCTTGTGAGGTAGGTTCTCAACAGAAATTATAATAATTTTGGCATTCCTAGTGATAAAAATAAGTGTTACAAATGGAATAATTTTAAACACATGGCCATAAATTATAGAAGCAATTTGGTAGTTCCTTCAAGGGAAACAATGTAGGTTCATGTCCATCATATGCGGGAGCAACTAAGAACTCGGAAAAAGAAATAGGAATATTTGAAGGTTGAGGAATATGGGCTTGCCCTACAAGACCAAAGCAAAAGAAGTTAATATTATATTGATAGTGGACGCTCAAAGCATATGAATGGAGAAAAAAAATTATTGTAACATTGAAGAAAGAAAAAGGAAGATTTGTCACTTTTGGGAATAAGTGCTAGAAAAATGTGTGATCGAGGACACATACTTGTATTCAATTCAAATTAATGTGAAATAAGGAAAGAAGGATTTAAGGAAATTGGTTGCAACAACAATAAGAACTCCAAATGACATATACATCGTAAATGAGATTAGAAGGGAAAGATGTTGATCAACAAAGGGAAATCAAAGTTGGCTTTGGCATAGGAGATTGGGGCATACACACTTTGACAATATTATAAAGATCAGTAAGAATGAATTCTAAGTGATATGTGTGAAATTACAAATCCTTCAAACATTATGTGTGTGTAATGTCAGTGTGCAAAAGAAACAAGAGTTGAGTCCAAAACTAAGGAACATTCCATGAAAAAAACACTAGAATTTGTACATACTGATTTATGTGGGCCAATGAGAACAAAAGGAATAGATGGAAAATAATACTTCATGTTGTTTATTGATGACTACACAAGGATGACCTGGGTTTTTTTCTTAAGATGAAGTCAAAAGCTTCGAAAATTTTTAGAATATTCAAGGAAGTTGTTCAAAATGAAACAAATTTAAAAAGCCATTTCTTGAGATTCGATAATGGAGGAGAATTTACTTCAAATGAATCCAATGACTATTTTGAAGAACATGTAATAAGAAGACACTTCTTAATATCTTGAACTCCTCGGAAAAATGGAGTGATTGAAAGAAATAACAGAACTGTGGAAGAGATGGATAGAATTTGTTTTGCACAAATCCAAGCTAAGTAATATCTTTTGGGTTCAATAAGTACATATATTTTTCATGTTTTGAATAGAGGATTGCTCGGAAGCAACAATGAGAAAGCTCCCTATGAACTATGGAAGGGAAGACCAACTAGTGTCAAGAATTCCAGAATATTTGGAAGCAAATGTAACATAAATAGAGATGACTAGAAGTTAGGAAAGTTTTACTCTGGATAGGTGAAGGCATACTTGTTGGGTACTCATGTAAAAGCAAAGAATATAAGTGCTACAATCTTAGACTCAACAAGATAGTAGAAAATATCAATGTAAAAATTAATGAAACAAAAGTGTTGAATATTCACACATATTTGAATAATAGGAAGAGGGAGAACCAAAGCAAGAGGAAGAAAAAGAAGAAGAGAAGCATCTAGAGACAGAACAAGAAGAATCAGATAATTAGCAAGATTTGCATACACCTTTGAGGACACCTAAATGTTGGTATTAGAAGAATCATCCAAAAATTTAAACAAATAATTAGGGAAAAGAGTGTAGGAGTAGAAACCAAAAGAAGAAAAAAAAAGCACAAACATCGAAGCAAGGGCATGTATCACTATCATCCACAATTGAACCAAGTAACTTTGAGGAAGCTAGAAATGATGAACTTTGGATCAATTCCATGGAAGAATAACTGAACCAAATTGAGAAGAATGAGACATGGGAAATTGTTCCAAGACCCAAGAACAAAAACGTGATTGGTACAAAATGAGTCTTCATAAATAAACTAAATGAATATGTAAAGGTGACCAAAAGCAAAGCAAGGATAGTGTGCAAAGAATATCCGAAGTTGAAGAAATAGAAAATGAAGAAACTTTTGCTCTAGTGGCCAAAATGGAAGCAATCAAAATGCTCTTGGCCTATGCATGCTCCAAAAGAATAAAAGTGTATAAGATGGATGTAAACTTATACTTTGTTAATGGGGCTCTAGAAGAAGTCTACATAGAACAACCAAAAGGATTCCTATTATCAAAAGATGAGGACTATGTTTGTAGACTAAATAAAGCTTTGTATGGACTTATGAAAGCCTCTAGAGCATGGTACTCAATATTCAGCCGGTATTTGCAACAACAAGGATTCAAAAAGGGAAATGCAGACAATAATCTCTAGATAAAGGAAAATCAAGATAATATTATTCTCTTTGAAATATACTTTGACAACATCATCTTTGGAAGTGATGATCATATATTAAGTCAAAACTTTGCAAATTATATGACAAATGAATTTGAAATTTCTTTGCATGGGGAGCTAACTTTATTTTTCGAAATAAATATATCTCTACTAGATGGATTCATTTTCATCTCTCAAACCAGGTGAACCAAATAAATGTTGAAGCAGCTGAAAATGGAAGACTAGAAACTTGTGATCACTCCTATGATCATCATATGCAAGTTGAGAAAAGAAGGTGAATCTAGCGAAATGGACCAAAACAATATAAATCGATGATTGGTAGACTACTGTATGTGATAGCTTCAAGACTATATGTAATGCAAGAAGTTGGATAGGTTTCAAGATTTCAAGCAGCACTGAAGGAAACTCATTTTCTAATAATGAAAAGAATATTCATATATCTCAAATGAACGACAAATCTAGGTTGTGGTATCTAAAAATAAAGGAATTAACACGGGTAGCTTACACAGATGCATATTGGGTAGGAAATTTAGATGAAAAAAGAAGTACAAGTGGAGCATCCTTCTACTTGGGAGACTATTTAGTATCCTAGTTACATAAGAAGCAATATTAAGTATCCTTGTCTACAATAAAAGTAGAATATATTATAGTAGTAACATGTTGTCCTCTTGATGAAGAAAACCTTACAATACATAAAAGTAAAATGTGATGAGCCTATTTCAATACTTCGTGACAACACAAGTGCAATAAACATCTCTAAGAGTCCAAAGATGCATTTTAAGACCAAGCATGTTGCTATAAAGTTTCACTTTCTAAGGGATCAAGTAAAAAAAAAGAATACTAAGCTAGAATATGTTGGCCCTGAAGGAGCATATTTTAGACATCTTCACTAAGCCACTTCCCAAAGAGACATTTGAGTATCTCAGACAGAAATTGGGAGTAATTTCTGCTCCAAATTGATTCGCACAATCTTCAGTAAAGAAAGAAAAGGGGAGAGACAGTTTCAAGGGGAGTTAACCTTTGTTTTTTTATGTCAAAGGGGGAGAGAAAGATGTTATCTATCCCAATTGAGGCCAAATTTTAGGAATGATGTTCTAGTACAAATAAAGTTGAACTCGGACTTATTTTTAGGGATAAATCCTAGAGTGTTTGAAATCAAGATTCACTATGAAAAAAAATAGCAGTAGGTGACCTAATGAAATATTTCTTACTTACAAAATGATTGTGCCTTTTGTTATGATCCCCAAGTATTAGCACTTAGTTAATGATTTTGAGGTTGGAACTTACCATGTAAACTTATTAACGTCATGTTGGTTTGTATATATGTCAATATTTATTGAATCTTCCCAATTATAAATATATGCCTCACTTCTATGAGGCCACATATCTACTCTTTAGATTTTGTATCCTTGGTGTTGTATTTAATTTCTTTAATGGACTTGTAAGAAAATTCAAAACTTCGCAACACTACTTCTAGGTAAAGTAAGGGATATAAACATGAAAAGGACTTCATGTGTACATCATTTTATAGTCTTTTAGGGAAATATCTATCTTATTACACATATATGAAGATTACTTCAACTACAATGAAAATGTAATATTATAGATTTTAAAGTTTCATTAAGCATGTTATGACAACATAGAATTCAATCCACTATCTTAAAAAATCATGTTGTAAAATAGCAATGAATATTGATTGATCCATGAAAAATATCTTATTTATGATGGAAAATTTAGCATAACAATTGTACACTTCATATTATCCTAGTAATGAAAAGTACAACATCCCAGTTCATCCTGAGTTGGTGGAACAATTTCTTTCACAAATCATCCGAGTAAAAGAATCTTTGATGCGTCCCAAACGTAGATATGTTTTCCACAATTACTACGAACTTTGTTCAATAATACAAAGGCCAAGCAAGGCATTACACCAACTCTACAAGCCAATCTTTGGAGCTACCGACAAGCCAACATCACACGAATTTTCAAATCCCATGAGCTTCCACTTGCATCACATAAATCATTAAGAAGGGCCACATACTTGCATCTAACAAGTGAAAGAACCCTAATACTGGTATCCAATTAACATTGAATATTTGTTACAAAAGTAATACATGATCTTACAAGATTCCCAAGTAGCTATAATCACACCAAATATCAATATATAAGATACGAGGTAGTTGTGATTAATAAAGAACTTTCCCTTTATAGCCTAATGTGAGGCATGTTGACACAAAAATATGGAACTAAGTAGTGTCATTCAACTACCAAAGCCCCAAATGAAGTGTCATTTTTCCACCCTCCAATCATTGGCTTTTAAACTCAATAATTATTCCTCAACATATGTGCATGGTTTCTCCAATACCTCTAATGACCTATCCCAAATTTCCAAGAGTATAAACCCATCCTCCATTGTCATTAATACATGTTATAAGCACCCATCATCCTAAAAAATTGCACCCTTGTAAAATCTTTCAAAACCATCACATGTGTGCTAACACTGACCTCGAGAAGCATGTCTTCATCATCACACCAAGTAGTTCAACAAAAATAAAACAAAGGCGATAGGGTATTGCAAGCCCTCCCTCTTTGCAAGAAATGGAATCTCTGGAACTCTAATTGATTGAATAAGTTAGTGAAACTTGTCTATTAAGTAGCTTATAAAAAATACTTAAGTTACTAATTTCTTTGGCACATGAACATGCTTGTATCCATCTTGTAATCACTAAGCAAGCCATCTAAACTTCTAGCGAGTTGAAGTAGAGGGTAAGAATGATACCCTTCCCTTTCCTCTCTTCACTCAAAATTCGATTTGAGATATTATTTTATATTTGGATCAAATTCAAGAACAAAAACCTTTCATTTCCTCCAATCACTAAAGGATACACATGTGATCTTGAAGACCAGTTATCCTCAACAAACTTCACCAATTCTCACCACTTTCTTCCAATCTGTTAGAATGCAAATCCAGTGCGTCAACTTCACTTATAGGCTGCAAATCCAACTCTATTGTAGTATTGGAATCAATAACCAATCCCTCCAAAGCTTGTCTCCCAAGTATCACTCTCCTCCATCACAGCACTAATCAACCCATCTTCTGTAAAAATAGAGGGCTCATCAATCGAATAATTTAGTGCAACATAGCTAGAAAATAACTTATGAGAAATATTTCCCATAATTGAAGTAATAGGTTCTTGCACATGATCGTAACCATCATATAATCTTTGAGTAATCCTTCTTGACTTTGATCCAGGTGGATATTGGTGGCAACCCTCCTATTCCACTTGGAACCCAACATTGTCTCTTTCAATTTTTCAGTTTCCTTAATTGTTGCATAATTTACTATTTTGGTTTTTTTTGGGGTCCTAAACTTCCGTAGCCATTTTGAGGCCTTAAAAGACATATTTTGGGAAAACCATGGAAACATGAGTTAAGGACTCATGATTACATTCAAAAGTTGTAGTCCTCAGATAGATATTTCTAACGAGGTATTGTGCACATAAAAAGGAGATCATATGCAAAAGTTACAACCTGTGAAGTTGATGTACCAATTTACCCAAACTAGACCCAGATATTTCTAACGAGGTATTGTGCGCATCAAAAGGAGATTGTATGCCAAAGTTACAACCCGTGAAGTTGATGTACCAATTTACCCAAATAGGGCCCATAGTTTTGGTGCTTCATCTCCTAGGGTTAATTTTTTCGATGTTTAGGGTTTTTCATTGTTTGTTAATAACAAATAGGCCTTTGAGCCTCATTATAACACAATTCAGAGGCATGCAGCTAGCACATCTCTTCTAAGAGATAAGCTACAATCACCTAAGCTAGTTTATTTCCATTTTGTTTGTAAGCATATTTTAATATTTAATATTCATGAAATGAAGTGTTATTTTTGTTGTGTCTTTGTAATTATGGTTATATATATGGTTTGTTGCATTCTTATTTAAGTTCAAATCAGTGGTATTAGAGCGTTCTACTCTTTATCTACTTTTCTTTGCATGTCCCCAATGAGGTTGGGATATAAGGAGTTAGGTCATAAACTGGTCGAACCTTTGCAAGACCAGCCTTGAAAATCTCAACGGCCTCCCATGGCAGAACATAATAAAGATGAGGGGCCAACAGATCCTTCCAAAATCTTGCTAGAAGAAGCCCACGAATGATAGAGGAATGCGATGATGGTCAACTTCGCCAGAATCCTTCAGGGACTACCCAAAGGCGACGCACCTTCTTCCAGTAGCCACTCTGGAAGTACCACACTCTTTCAAATACAAGTTAGTTTTGACATCCCCATTATTGAAGGTCATATAGATGCGTACGTCGTAGATAAATGGTTAAATCTTAGAGAAGGATATTTTTCTATTCATGATTTTTCCAGTTGGGAAAAGATTACTTATGCACTTCTCAAAGTCGACCCCCACGTTAAGGACTAGTGGGAAACATACTGTGAGAAGAAGGATGAAAGTACACCCTTACTACTTTCATACACACCCACTTGGAATTGATTCCAGGATGCCATCAAGAAGAAGTACTACCCTGTTGGAAGCTATGAGGACAAATACATAAATTGGACCCACCTTAGCCAGCCCTGAATATACTAAGGCATTTAGTATTTTCTCTTTTGCCTCTGAAACAACCCTTGCTGCTTTTCTATTACAGAAAAATGAATATTCCCATGACCAACCCATAGCCTTTTTCAGCAAGGTTATGAGAGATGTTGAGCTTAAGTATGAAATCATTGAGAAGCGAGCCTATGCCCTCATTCAGGCCTTGAAATCATTCAGAATGTATGTCTTACATTCACCTATTACTGCTTATGTCCCTAATAGTGCTGTGAAAATTGTCCTAACCCAACCAGACACTGATGGAAAAAGAGGTCGATGGATCGCTCAAATTCTAGAGTTTTATCTAACTATCAAGACTACCAAGCTAGTAAAAGGTCAAGGATTAGCCAAGCTTCTAGCTGAATCTAACTGCAAAGTACTTGGAATCAATTCTGTTTCAGAAATACATGGGAAGAATACACAAGAACCTTCTCTCCTTGTACAAGGGAAGAATCCACAAGAACATTTTGTCCTTGCAGAACGGAAGAATCCACAAGAACCTTCCCTTCATCCTAAAGGGGAGAATCGACTAGAATTTCTACCTTCAGAGCAGATCAGTCCTATACACATTGATGAAAAATTATTGTTGTCAAACTGGTATCAAGATACTGTAAATTTCTTGATTCATTTTGAGTGTCGAGCACCATTCTCCAAAACCCAGTGT
Organism: Pinus taeda; assembly: GCA_000404065.3. Lineage (NCBI taxonomy): Eukaryota > Viridiplantae > Streptophyta > Pinopsida > Pinales > Pinaceae > Pinus > Pinus taeda. The sequence goes on along the minus strand of APFE031619886.1, from coordinate 6,841 downwards.
AAAACCCTTAAGTTAAAATCATCAAGTACTGCATTATAAATGCAAATTTATACTAGGAAGATCCACTGAATATTTTGTTATTATGTTTAACGAATTAGAAACTCAAGGAATCATTGATCAGTTTCATACAGGATTTTGTGGGGGACATTACGCTTGGAGAGCAACAACATACAAGATTCTGAGGGGAGGACTTTATTGGCCCACATTGTTCTTACAATTAGGGTCAAAGGTCAGAGGTTGTGTTCGTTATCAAATGTTTGCTGGTAAACAAAAAATAGTTGCTCTTCCACTCGTTCCATCTATAGTTTCAACCCCTTTTTCTCAATGGGGATTATATTTTGTTGGAGAGATTCACCCCACTTCAAGTAATCAAAATAGATGGATCCTCACTACAACATATTACTTTACTAAATGGGTGGAAGCAATTCCAGTCAGAAATGTTATTGATTCAGTAGTAATTAAGTTTATTGAGGGGAATATCTTATCTAGATTTGGTTTCCCAACTCAAATTGTTACTGGTAATGCAATAGCTTTTTCTAGTGTTAAAATGATTGACCTTTTCCAGAAATATCACATTTTTTTACATCATTCAACTCCATACTAACCTCAAGGTAATGGCCTTGGAGAGTCATCCAACAAAAGTCTGGTAAAGGTAATAAAAAATACTCTAGCTGATCATAAAGAAGAGTTGGGATTCACATTTGATTTATGCAGTATGGGCAAACAAAATTACTCCAAAGAGATCAACTGGAAAATCTCCATTTCAATTAGTTTATGGGAAAGATGCAATTTTCCCTATCAATTTGGCCTTCCCTGTTTTAAAATTATTTGACAAATGAACCTGATGATTTTTCAAGAAGAATACATCAGATTATTGAAGTTAATGAAAACAGAGATGAATTTCCATACAAATCAAATAAATATCAGAATAAGATGAAGGCCCTATTCGACAAAAGAGCCACGAAAGGGTCTTTAAGGAAGGTGATCTAGTTCTAATATGGGATGCCAGGAGAGAAGAGAAAGGAAAACATGGAAAATTTGAAAATATATGGTTTGGACCTTTAGCAATTGCTGAAGTGAAGGGTAACAACACTTTTGTGCTACAGAATCTTTAGGGACTATATTCCACTTATCCCGTAAATGGAAGGTTTCTCAAACATTACATTCAATACTAAGAAGTTGAAATAGTTTTCATTATAAATACTCCGGTTTTCTTTTACCTTTCAAGATGTCAGTGTGATTTTCTTTATAGCAAGGATTCCATAGCCCGATGAGAAGGCACATGGATCTGTAGGTTCTATGCATTCTACAGGAGATAGCAATCCCCATTTGGAGCCAATGTTGTAGCATTTTTGAGTTTTGATAAGATAGAATAAATTAGTCAAAAAATAAATATATAATGTTTGAAAAATGTTAAGTTAGGATATGGACATAACAATGTTGAAAAAAATGTTAGTGAAAAAAACCTTGATGATGATGTCCATATCAAAGAAAATGTTCGGTTAGATGTCCTAAAAAATCAAGACAACAAGAAAACGTTAGGTTAGAAAGAAAAGAAAACAAATAAAATCTGAAAGTGGGCAAGTCTAAATGCCACTACTATTGTTTCTACCAAATAATGGTTGTGTGCAGCTTGTCATAAATTCCACAACCAATGACAGTCAAGCTGGATTCATGCTTTAAATTTGATTTTATAGTTAGAGAATAAAGATCTGGCCAAACTATTTAATCTTGGTAGATCAATACTTAGGTAGAGAATAATAAGTTGCCCATCAGTTTAATATAAGCCCTTGGAGGTTATAAGGTTAGAATTAGATAGTTTGCTTTTGTAAAATAAAAAGAAAGGAAAAGGGTTTGCTAGCTTAAATGCACCCATTAGGTGAAGATAAAATGAAATGATAAGTAAAGGGTAGGTAGAGAAAGGTTGCAGAAGTATGATGACTGATTGGACAAAATCTACATCTATCATGTTTTATTATATGTTTCTATGTCCATGATGCAATTACACAAAGCAAATGAAGGCCTACAAGATCAATTAATAACTTCCCTCATCCTCATTCATCCCTATGTTTACTAATTTCCCCTTCCACCTTCATGCAGTTCATATTCATCCATTTTCTATAAAAAACCCCTTTTCCTAAGGTCAAAATCCTTTTTGCCTAGAAAAAGTAAAAACCCCATGCTAAATCCCCTTTTACCGAAAAACCCACAAAAGGTTGTTTAGCCTAATTATTGAAATATATATTTGAAGGCAAATAATCCATTAAAAAGCATTATACTTGGTATATTTTCCCTTTCCGCTCATTTCATATTAACACTAATTTAATGTATTAAATCCCTAAAAAAGTCCTCTCCCATATATATTAAATCCACTTATTAAAATACCCGAAACTCTTCGTTTTATTATAAAAACTATATATTTAATAAAACATCGCATCGATGAATCACAAGCCTTTCAATGTGCCTGCAACCTCCACCGTTGCGATCTCCGATACGCGATGGGAACCCGGACCCCATGTGGTATTAAGTATGTTTTATTTTCATGTCGCGTTTGGCCCCTATCACATTCCTTTGCGATGGAGCTTTCCTTCGTTAAATTGCAATCTCTCATATGTGATAGGAGCCTGGACCTGACGTTATTTATCTGCTCGCATTCATATTTTTTCAAATCTGCCATACCGTGTTTTTCGAAGGTTTTCTTCGTTAAATTGTTTATATGATTTAAACAAAAAACACAACAGAATTAAGGTGGTGTTTGGACCATAATTCATAGGCAAGATTTTTATGCCTGGTGTCAACCTCATTTGGGAAAATGAGCAGCTAAACCCCTTTAGGGGAAGAATGATCAAAGTGGGAGTAGTTAAATCCCTTTACCATTGGTTTCAAAGGGGAATAATGATCATCTATTAGCACCTCAAAGCCAAGAGGAGAATGATAATTCATTGGCACTTCAATGTGTACATCATTTGGCACTTCAATTGGAACTTAAAGTAAGGCATATAAACATGAAAAAGACTTCATGTGTACATCATTTTACATTCTCTTAGGGAAATATCTATCTTATTACCAATTCTCACCACTTTCTTCCAATCTGTTGGAATGCAAATCCAGTGCGTCAACTTCACTTATAGGCTGCAAATCCAACTCTATTGTAGTATTGGAATCAATAACCAATCCCTCCAAAGCTTGTCTCCCATGTATCACTCTCCTCCTTCACAGCACCACTCAACCCATCTTCTGTAAAAATAGAGGGCTCATCAATCGAACAATTTAGTGCAACATAGCTAGAAAATAACTTATGAGAAATATTTTCCATAATTGAAGTAATAGGTTCTTTTACATGATCGTAACCGTCATATAATCTCTGAGTAATCCTTCTTGATTTTGATCCAGGTGGATATTGGTGGCAACCCTCCTATTCCACTTGGAACCCAACATTGTCTCTTTCAATTTTTCAGTTTCCTTAATTGTTGCATAATTTACTATTTTGGTAGTTTTTTGGGGTCCTAAACTTCCGTAGCCATTTTGAGGCCTTAAACGACATTTTTTGGGAAAACCATGAAAACATGAGTTAAGGACTCATGATTACATTCAAAAGTTGTAGTCCTCTGATAGATATTTCTAACGAGGCATTGTGCACATCAAAAGGAGATCATACGCCAAAGTTACAACCCGTGAAGTTGATGTACCAATTTGCCCAAACGAGGCCCAGATATTTCTAACTAGGTATTTTGCGCATTAAAATGAGATTGTATGCCAAAGTTACAACTCGTGAAGTTGATGTACCAATTTACCCAAATAGGGCCCATAGTTTTGGTGCTTCATCTCCTAGGGTTAATTTTTTCGATGTTTAGGGTTTTTCATTGTTTTTCAATAACAAATAGGCCTTCGAGCCTCATTATAACACAATTCAGAGGCATGCAGCTAGCACATCTCTTCTAAGAGATAAGCTATAATCACCTAAGTTAGTTTATTTCCATTTTGTTTGTAAGCATATTTAAATATTTAATATTAATGGAATGAAGTGTTATTTTTGTTGTGTCTTTGTATTTATGGTTATCTCTATGGTTTGTTGCATTCTTATTTAAGTTCAAATCAGTGGTATTAGAGCGTTCTACTCTTTATCTACTTTTCTTTGCATGTCCCCAATGAGGTTGGGATATAAGGAGTTACGTCATAAACTGGTCGAACCTTTGCAAGACCAGCCTTGAAAATCTCAACGGCTTCCCATGGTAGAACATAGTAAAGATGAGGGGACAACAGATCCTATCAAAATCTTGCTCGAAGAAGCCCACGAGTGATAGAGGAATGCGATGATGGTCAACTTTGCCAGAATCCTTTAGGGACTACCCAAAGGCGACGCACCTTCTTCCAGTAGCCACTCTTGAAGTACCACACTCTTTCAAATACAAGTTAATTTTGACATCCCCATTATTGAAGGTCAGATAGATGTGTACGTCGTAGATAAATGGTTAAATCTTAGAGAAGGATATTTTTCTATTCAAGATTTTTCCAGCTGGGAAAAGATTACTTATGCGCTTCTCAAAGTTTCCCCCCATGTCAAGGACTAGTGGGAAACCTACTGTGAGAAGAAGGATGAAAGTACACCCTCACTACTTTCAGACGCACCCACCTTAGCCAGCCCTGACTATACTAAGTGACGCAGGGCTAGGCCTGCAATACCCAGAATCTTTCCCTCATTTGTGCATATAAACATACATCTCATCATCTTCCAAATTTTATACCTCACTGCCCGGAAAACTTTCCCACTACTATCATCATCCTATGGTTTAAAATCAGGACCCAATAATCATTACAAAAAGAAAACTTATCATCATTCAAACCAAATCAAACATTCAATGCTTTCACAACCAATCTTAATACTTCTCATTCACATATGGCTTGATTCAAGAATGCGCCCTTAATTTTCTGATTCGACCAAAATTCAAATGTCAAATAACACAGTATGGTCACTCTTCTCTCATTCTATGGCCAATCAATCCATATTGAGTTTTCTCAATAATACATGGTCTTCAATTCAACATATGAAATCAAATCTTTGACTTGGTAAAAATATACATGTCCCCTTTAATACTTTCCAAATTGGATTTATTAAACCAACACATTTGTGCATTTATTTCCAGCTATGGTAAATTACAATATTCTAGTATTGTTACACATCGAATGTCAACAGCAACTGCCAGACTTTAATTTACCTTCACATTTCAGAACACGCCTTAGATTCTGGATCTCAGCATTCAATTTATGAGATTGATATTATTTCAAAAGACAATTAGTTGTAATAAACCATACCTGGGCTATGCAGCTTTAAACCAATTGCATCAATTATCATATTGACTGCAATTTTTCTTTATGATTCCTTCTCCTAACTGCGCCTTGGAAAGCCTTTACAGTCCATTCATGCCTTAGAATTCTGCCAATTCTTCTATCTCGAATTATATACCTTGTGTCTTTAATAGGTTACGAACAAATCTGACTATATCACGGATTCTACAAACCGATTTAACCATAAAACTACTGTTACAAACTCATACTTCCGCAATCCAATTTTACTCACAGATCGACTAAATATGAATGTATACCTTTAAGTTCTTTTGCTGTTGCATAGTACCTTCTCTATCTCTACTAGGATTGCAGTCGCTCCATTCTATAAAACGTTAACACATTATAATTATCAACGCATACAACAGTTCGTTTATATTTTCAAAAATGATTTCACCATTCTAGAAAATAAATTGCCATAGCCGTGGAATCAATCTCCTCTTGGTTGATATTCGAACCAATCCTTTCTCTCAGATGATCGATTTTTCTCCGTCTTCTGTTCAAATGTTGACTTGGGTTCTGTGCCATCCTATTTTGTTCAACACTGTAAGTCGACCATTTCTAAGCCTACAGCATAGACTTCAATCATAATTTCAATACAGCAAACACCCAATTGCTCCAATCGGTTTTTATATGCATCGATTTCTTTCAACAATTAATCCAAATTAATTACTGCAATATCCAACATTCAACGTCATTCAACCAACAGCGCCATGCACCCGTACCATAACTTGTAACTTCAGGGAAAAGCGTTGTTCTATTTCCATTCTCGTGTTGGATACAAACTAGAGATCAATTTAAAATAGCCATTTAGAAATAAGTTCAGACAGTAACAATTGTTATATAAATATCGATCTATTTATGGCACACTTCCTTTAATCGAGTCTCCCATAGTAGATACTTCAATTCGAGCATATGCATTTAACCAGAATCCACACACAACTTTTCTTGTTATTCTTCACAAATTGGCATATCACTTTTCACAATTCACATACATAATTTACTCCAAAATCTCACTTCAGAAATTGAATATAAAGTTCCTCAATCCATCAATCAAAATATATAATACAGAGCAATATTTCATATAAACCAAATGAGGCTACTTACAAATCTGAACAAATCTACATGTGGAACCTTCAAATTCCAACTCTGGCTCAAGAAATCTAAGTTCCTTTCTCAAAAAGGCAATCACAATTTGCCTCAACCTCCTCTGCAATTTTCGCCAAATCACTTTCTCTCCCTTCAGTGGAAAGAGCCATTTCTATTATGATCTTCCTGCTCTTGCAGCCATTCCTCTACTACCTGCAATTGCACTTTCATTACTGCAATATCTCTTTCCCTGACTTCTGCAGTCATCTCATCGTTGTGGCATTCCTATGAACCTCTTCTTTGATCCTCCATTATCATCTTCTCCATGAGTTTCTTACTCACCACGACTTGTACTAGCCTCTACGACAACAATCTCTTCTGCTGCCACTTACCTCACCAAGATCTCCTC
>APFE031619882.1:1021-23461 GCA_000404065.3 Pinus taeda | reverse complement strand
AATTTGAAGGTCACGACCAAGCTAGACACCAAGTTAGTGTATGAGACCCCCTTGTTTGTGAGACAAGGGACCCATCTCAGCGAGGGGATTTGACTGCTAAGCCTATGAGGCATACATACTCTATCCCCCTATGGTTTTCAACATGTGACCTCTTACAAGGAAACGCATGCTCATAACCATTAGGCCAATTGAAAATAAAAATAAAAATAAATAAGAGGGATACCCCTACTACGGGTGCCAATGGAGGACAATCACAGTGAAAATACTCTTCCAAGCATAACACGATGCCAGCTAGATCAACATGCATCATCCCCAACCCTGGCGTACAATGGTATTAATTTACAAAAGTTGCATGCCATCTCCACTCTCGTCCACGAGAACATCGATACCCTTGGCATCATGGGAAGTTATCATTATTTGATTGACATGATTTAGATGAATCCATGGAGGTTTAATATTGATGTGTGTGGGAATTCTTTATAAGTCACCATCTACATGAAGCTCAGTGAGGAAATTCTTCTTGTTAAGGAAATGGTAGGTATCTATAACCATGCTGGTGATAATGGTCGTTCTCTGGCAATATGACTTAGCGCCAACGCTAGGCATATGGATTTTCTCTCCCATATGGAGAACTGGGTTTTTTGTCCACTGTTCATGGGGTCCACGAAGGCCAATAGACTTTCTCTGGTCTCCATGGGAGACAAACACGACCCTGAGACTATATTTCCACATTTAACATCTTTGGCTGATGGCGGGGGTAATCACATTTGGACAAATTTGTTAAATGACACTCATAATTCTTTGTACCTCTCCTGCGTACTTTTGGTTGCTACCAATGACACTCTTGGGCACTTGGTGCATGGTAAAATTGGGTCGGAGTCAAAGCAATGTGCTCCTCTAGTTCATCACCTTTAATGCTATGTCAATCACTCCAAGGTGAATTTTAGTCGTTGTGTCTTGGGGTGGTGTGTTAGTCCAATTGAGACGGGATGTTGCTCGAGGCATAGGTTCATATAGTGGTTCATGTTTAATGTCTCCATTTGGGCTCATCGTTGTTGCATGGCCATTGGTCGCTACATGGTTAGCGTCGAAGTAGACCTTGGAGATTTTTTGGGCTCGACGGGTCATGATAGGGTTAAAGTAGAGTTGGGATCACGGAATCGTGGTGGTATCAAAGCATGGACGAGCTTGTGGGGTATGTGTGGTGTTAACGTAAGATGCGCGACAACATCATGGAGCCTTTGCAATGCTTGTGGTATTGACCATTTGCTGGTGAACAACCCTCATTCAATTGGTCCTGGTCTTTGGCTTATGAATGGTCCTCCCTCCTTTGCCAAGCTCCTCCACTTTCTTAATTATCTCTCTATCCTCTAGTACTGAAATGTATTTCTCAGTTTTTGGAATTTGTGTTTGATAGTCATGGTCATGGTAAATTTGCAATTTTTCATAATCTAGGCTTAGTCTTGTCTCTGGCCTTGAAAGATACTTTGGTAAAACGAATCATATGTAATTTGAAGACTCTAAATTTGTGTTCATGGCCTGGTATCCGTGTAGGGTAGAACCAATCAGCAAGAAATGTTGTGTAAACTCCATTTTTGAAGTAATATAATGCCGAATTTCAAACAAAAAAAGAGTGATAAGAGGGATACATGGAATTCATTCAATTTTTAATATAAAATTAATATCTAGCATTTTAAAATAATTAATAATAATAATAATAATAATTAATAGTAAATGCCAAACTTAAATAAAATATTTCAATGTCAACTGCATATATATTATATATAGTTTAAAAGAAAAGAAAAGAAAAATATTGTATATGTTATATAAATAAATTGACAAAATAAAATAAATCTTATGGTTAAAACAATTCAAGTAATCTTAATACCTTACATTATAGATAATCCATCAAATATTTATTGTAATTGCAAGTTCAAATTATATTGTCTACACAAACCAAGTATTTAAAAGATTTTCAATGCCTTGAAACCATATATATATATATAGATAGATAGATAGATAGATAGGTAGATAGATAGATATACCATGTAATTAAAATATTTTCAAGACATTGAAACTATTTATACATTAAAAAAAATACATTACACATATATATAAGCATTGTATTTTTTAAGCAAAAAGATTGGTTATTAACATTTTCAATTCATTAAATTTTTTAGTTTTTTTTTATTTAAAAGTGTTTTAAATTCTCAAAAGATTTGATCATTCTAAATATTTGCAAGATCTCTTATGATTAACATGCGATTTATACTAATTTTTATAATAAAAAAATATAATATGTACTTCCATTAAAATAAATCTAAATAATAATAACTCATATTAATAACCATGATATTACAAAAACATATAACACTTAGTTTCTTCCACTCAAAAAATGGTGATTGACATCATCATTCATTTTTTATTTAAATGTTGAATAAATTCTATTAGATATACTTGTTATCTCTTTTCTAATTATAATGGGCCAAACATATTCTTTTACAAAAAAAAATCAGGAAACAACCTAATCACTAACTACCAACCGAGAGCTATTTTGAAATTTACCTTTATATAATCACTATGAGATATAAAAACAAGCACATACTCGTTAAACTTAACCTTGACTGGAACCTTGACACAATTTAGTGGCCGCAGATTCTGACCCATTTTGTGCAACGTTGTGAGTAACGTTGAATTGTGATATTTTATCGTGGAACATCAACCATGGTATTTCGTGTTTCGAGCCAAAGCATATGGATAAATTTTGTGTTCTAGACTTTTCACAACTGAATGCACAAGGGGAAAAATTATAACAACCATGATATTTGTGTCCCCGTAATATTTTGTGTTATAGGCTTTTGACAAGTGAATTCACATGGTAAAAAATTATAACAACGCGTCCGAGACTTTTTACAAGGGAAAGCACACGCAAAAATTAAAATTCTAGCCACTTTCAATTCCTGGAAATTCCTACTTACCTACCTGAGTTATGGAAGAATGCAAATTTCTACACGAGTGAAAGCGCAGGGAAAAAAATTAAAATCCTGACCACATTCAATTACCGACAAATTCCTAGCTAATATGTGGAAGAATCCAAAAGCACAGGGAAAAAGTTAAAATCCTGACCACATTCAATCGCTAGACTTTCGGTAGTGAAGCCAAGGAAAAAAACTGTAGTACTGCCTAAATTCGACCTTTAAAGGCGGTCTATGAGCTGAGCTTATCACAATGAAATGTGTGGGCAAAGTATTGTTGGGCTGTGGGGTTGATTAGCTTGACGCCGCAGTAACACTACTTCAGCTTCTATGGTGTAGAACGGAGTGGTCGTTGATCGGAGTGACCATCAGCTAATTCACTGGAGCATTAATTCCAGTGCTCAACAACGCCAGTTCATTCTATAGTTATCATTCGAGTGTTGTTGAATGAACTCTTGAACGAACTGCCGTGGCTGAGCACTGGGGTGGTTGAGCTTCATCGGAGGCTTATTAATTCCAGTATTTGATAGGTTTGTTTACAAGATTTCAAAATATTTTCAAAATCTAGGTTTTACGCATTATTTTCTAATATTAGTTAGAGTTACTTTTCAGTCTCCAAGGTGAGCATGCATATCTTTCTTTTATGATTTCATTTGTTTTATTGTTATACGATGAGTAATGATTAATGAGTGGCACTGCTGCGAGCCTGAGAGTTTCCACCACAAAGGATTTAGGAGGCAGAGAAAATATAAAGCAGCATCGCCAAGTTGTCCATGACGTTTGGCTCACAAAACGTTTGTCCATGACTCTGTTTCCGAAAAGGTGATCGCGAGACTTCACTCAGATCCATGTCGGTCACTATCAAATATCTTAATGAGTGTCCCCAGGAGTTGCAGGGATTGAGCGTGTGCGAGTGTATGGCATCCAAATCAAATAATGTCTGCATATCCCTTTACTAATTCGGCGATCACTATTTATTAGGGCAGCTGACGTTATTTGAAGAGAAAGAAATTGTGATTTTATTGATGAATTTAAATAAAAAGCATATGTAAATCAATAAACATTTACACGCATACAATACAATTTGCAGAATATAAAATATCTTGAATATACCCAGATTTTCCCAAAAAAATTATTTTGAATCCCATCTCGGTTTGCAGTACATATATTTTAGAAATTCAGAACTTGAATACACAGTTCTTGAATTCTTGAAAATAATGACCAGGTAAATATTAAAAGCCCACCATGGACGACTGTTTGAAGAGTTAAAACACATTTTCATTACTCTTGAGATATTGCAAGATTAAAGAATGGAATCTTTGTTTTTTAAGGAAAGAATTGTTTTTCAACATATCTGAACTTTTTTCAAAATGCCACTGCAAATTTTGTCCATTTGTGCTTAATAAAATGACTCAGGATAGTTAATTCAGTCGATATCTTTCCCAGATAATTAGGCCCCGAAAAAAAATTAGCCTGTTCTAATCAACCAACCACACACCATAACAAGAAAATATACTTAATGTAATTTAAACTCTGAGCTGGTGAGTTTCACCAAGAAACCCAGCCGGCTTCACCACACTTTGAAGGTTTGGAATGAAAGGACATACCAAGATGATCTTTGTGAATAAAGGTATATTCAAATTTCAATATTATACGCATCGTCATGATTCCTATCATTTTCATCAACGCATCTTGATTTTTTAAATAGCATGTGCGAGTCATCAAAAGGAGTGAAAGCGACTCTCACGAAAAGATCATGGTCATATGTGCGAGTCATCACCAAACTTCAAAGGAGTGAAAGCGACTCTCAGGAAAAGATCATGGTCATATATATGTACGCAGGGAGTGGCCTCACATGAAGGTCGGATATTAACTAGTTTACTTTATGAAGTAAAGTAAAAGTTTTTATTATGAGGTTTTTGAATAATGTTTATGGTTTGAGTAGATTCAATGATCTCGTATTTTTTTTAATCATGATGAATTTGTAATTTTTTAAAGTAATTTTATATATGTTATTTTAGGTAACTTTTAAAAAATAAAAAATTTATTTCTTAAACCTAAATTATAATAAAGATGTATTTAATTTTTTAATTTTAAAAACTTATATATTTAAGTTAAAAAAGGAATATTCGTTGAAAAATGACAACAATGTAATGTAAATAATGTAATTGCAGTAAATATGTTTTTATTATTCATTTAGTGTTGTAATGAAAATGAGTTTGGAGAAGTCCATATAGAAAATTGTTTTTGATTAATAAGATTTGCAATCCTTTGCCTGTAGAGGTTTCCTTGACACATTGTCAAAATTTTACCAGGTAACTTTTGTGTTTTCTTGCTCTGTATTTGATTGATTCTTCATTCAATTTATTCTCCTTCCTGTGTATGTTTAATATCTCTTAATACCAACCATTGGTATCAGAGCTATGAGAAATGTGTTTTCTTGCTCTGTATTTGATTGATTCTTCATTCAATTTATTCTCCTTCCTGTGTATGTTTAATATCTCTTAATACCAACCATTGGTATCAGAGCTATGAGAAAAATCTGCCATTGTGAGGGTAGAAAAGTAATTTTTTTAATTCAAAGCCGCATTCTGGAGTTTGAGTCCAGCCAAACGCAACGTCCTTTTCTGTTATGAAATGCCCTGGCACGCTTAGGAATCATGAGGGTTACTGCAGCACTTTTTTGATTGAGAGTTGTCTGTTAGTCGCTGAAGAGGGACACCCTACCACTGTCATTAAAAAAGCCCATGCCCCTGACATGGCCGTAGCCAATGACCGCTGGATCTGAGGGAGTGATCCATGCTGGTAAAGTAATTCTGCCACAGCAATGAAAAAACTGACTGCATCAGAGAGACACTGCAGCAGCCATTAGAAAGAAAGTGATTGCTCTGTTAGAGCCGCGAAGACTGCTTGAAATAAAGTAAATGCTAAGAGAGAGGACGCTTAAATCGTAGGGCCAAATACGCTTGATTAGTGATTTGAGCTTGCCGTTGTTTGTTTGCGCCGCCTATACTGTATATGAGCCGCAATACAAAACCGCTGTATATGAGCCGCAATACAAAACCGTTGGGAGAGAGGCCTGATGAACTGCTTCAGCCGCAATGAAGGCAACTCGCTTGTTGGTTAAACCGCATCCACGTAGAAGGCCGCCAAGAGGGAGAAGGTCGAAGCAGAAGTCAAAAGCCTGTCTAGAGGAGCCATCAAGCAGAGAGACACAGGTCACCATGTGGAAATTTGACTATGGAGAATCAATTTTTTGTTTACCACGAGGAGAAGAGTTGGATACCCAACAAATTCCGGGTAATTTTTTTTAAGTAGTAGAATTTAAAAAAAAACTGGATAGGGTATATTTTGAAGAAATTCTCGAAAGTCTTTTTTGTAGACAATGGAAATCTCATATTTGTTTTTAAGCAATATGAAATTCTTGAAAGTAAAATAGAGTAGGGCAGAGAAATGGAGTAGGGCAGAAATAGCGATTTTTTTTTTAAGAAACCCTAGCTGAAAGAGAGGAAACCATATTTTTTTTAAACCCTAATTGGAGGGAGGAAACCCTAGTAGGATTATTTGTAGGAAGAAATGACAAAAATGACGAATGCTAAATTTAAGGTGGAGAAGCTCAATGCCAAGAACAATTTCACATTATGGAAACTAAAACTTAGGGATTTGTTGGTGCAACAAGGGTTGCACAAAGCATTAGATGGGGTGAAGAAGAAACCTGTTGGCATGACAGATTTGTACTGGGAGGACTTGGATGCTCGATCTCTCAGTATCATTAGGTTGTGTTTGGTGGACGAATTTCCCTTCAATATTGTTGAAGAAACCTCAGCATTAGGTTTATGGCAAAAACTGGAAACATTGTATATGACCAAATCTTTAACAAATAAAATTTATCTAAAAAGGAAATTGTACAGTCCTTAGATGAAGGAGGGTACAAATATTGCAGAACTTTTAAATGTTTTTAAAACACTTATTTGTCAATTGTTAGATATGGAAGTTAAATTTCAGGATGAAGACAAAGCTATCACTTTGTTGTGTTCTTTGCTCGAACCATGGGACCACTTCGGAACCTCTATGAGTTTGAGCACAATTGAATCTTTGGAATTTGATATAGTAGAACTTCCTTAAGGGAGAAGTGTTGTCGGATGCAAATGGATCCTCAAATTGAAGCAAAATGTTGATGGCAGTATCGAGAGATATAAGGCAAGGCTGGTAGAAAAAGGGTATTCTCAGGATGAAAGTATTGACTTTCATGATATTTTTTCACCAGTCGTAAAAATTGTTTCTATCCGTATTGTGTTAGCACTAACTACATTAGTTGATCTTGAGTTAGAATAATTAGATGTTAAAACAACCTTTCTACATGGTGATTGGAATGAAGAGATTTATATGGAACAACCAGAAGGTTTTGTAGATTAGTTTGCAAGGTCAGGAAATCATTGTATGGCCTAAGGCAGTCTCCTAGGCAGTGGTACAAGAAGTTTGACTCCTTTATGGCAAGCCAAAACTTTACTAGAAGTGAGTATGATCATTGTGTATACTTTAAGAGTTTCAATGACATATTCATTATCTTGGTTTTTATTTTGATGATATGCTTATTGAAGCAAAAGAATGGAAGAGATAAACATGTTAAAGGCTCACCTCTCTAGGACATTTGATATGAAGGATCTTGGAGTGGAAAAACATATATTTGGCATGGAGATATAAAAAGACAGAAAAATGAAAAGCTTTGATTATCACAGAAGAAGTATGTGGAAAGAGTACTTGAAAAGTTCGGTATGAATAATCTGAAACTTGTTAATGTGCCATTACCTTCCCATTTGAAGCTTTCTTTGGTTTTGATTCCTAGAACTGATGAAGAAAAGAAGTATATGCCTTGTGTACCATATGAAAATATAGTAGGCATCTTAATGTATGTGATGCTATCTACAAGACCTGACATTTCACATGCAGTTGGAGTTGTCAGCAGATTCATGGAAAATCCAAGAGAAGAATGTTGGCGAGCAGTGAAATGGGTGCTTCGGTATTTGAGAGGCATAAGTGACCATTGCATCATCTTTAATGGTAGTGAAGGATCAATTTGCAGATATGTGGATGTTGATTATGTAGGTGATTTGGACAAAAGGAGATCTACTACATGTTATGTCTTTACTCTTGTAGGTGGAGAAATTAGCTAGATGTTAAACTTCACGGCACAATTTATTTTTCCACTACCAAAGCAGAGCATATAGCTGCTTCAGATGCTAGTAAAGAAGCAATCTGGTTAAAAGGTCTACTTGAAGAGATTGGAAGGATGCAAGATAAAGTGTATGTGTTCTGTGACAGTCAGAGTGCTATTTATTTGGCTACAAATCCAACTTATCACAGTAAGACCAAGCACATTGATGTAAGGTATCATTTTTCAAGACATGTGATTGATGGCGGAAAGGTATCTCTCAAGAAGGTCCATACATGGGAGAATCGTGCAGGCATATTCATGAAGCCAGTTATAGTAGAGACGTTCCAATGGTGTTTGGCTTCTCTTGGATTGTAGAAGAGATGATGAATGGGCATGGGCAAGGGATTAGGAAAGTTATTATCCTAGTGGATATTGTTGACAAATGACAACAATCTAATGTAAATAATGTAATTGTGGGTAAATCTGCTTTTACCATTCAATCAATTTTGTAACAAAAATGAGTTATGTAACAGAGTAGCCCATATTAATTGGGATTTCTCGAGAGGTTGGAATCATGGAGAATCATGTTTATTTAATAATATTTCCAATCCCTTGCCCCGAGGAGGTTTCCTCGACACACTATCAAGGTTTTACCACGTACTTTTTGTGTGTTCTTGTTGTGTATTTAATTCAGTTTTCATTCATTTTTTTCTCTATATATTATTCTTCCTATGTATGTTTAATGTCTCTTAATACTAAGAATATTTTTTCATCAACCTTAGAAAAAGTTATAATAAGTGATAGAATAATGGTTAGAAGTTAGTAAGAGGACAATTTTTCTCAAAGATGAATACTGTCTAGGTTTATACTTGGAAAGAGTAGCCAAATCTTCCTTTATTAGTTTACTCAACATCGCCTCAAGCTAAAGACTTTGGAAACCTATAACAAGTGTTGTATGCCATGCACTTGTATTTATTAGCTAAGCCCTATATTTATTGCTAGTTTCACCTCACCTCACAGTTAACTGTGAGTGTTAACAAAACCGAATAATATTACTTTAGAGTATGTGACCTTGTATCTCTCGTGGAATTAGGTCTCTAGGATATTTTAGCTACATATTGTTGAACGAAGATGTTGGTTTCAACAATAAAATTTGTGTCTGGCTTCGATATTATTAACATGTGTGTCTAGAATTTTAGTTAAAACACGTGTTGAGTTCCTCATTGTATAAACAACCATATCATTAAAATCAATGTGTCTGGAATTTTTATCCAAACACATTTTTGAGTTTGTCTTGTATAAACAACGAGTGTTGTGACGACAATCACCAATGGTGATTCAAAATCAAAGTTGTTGATAACCAACAATGATTTGTAATCAAAGTTATTGAATATACCTATAGATACTTGCTAAGATTGTATAGAAAACATGGAAAAATAATTGATAACATTTAAGACATATTTCTCACTTGTTTAACACAATTCAATTTATTATATAGTTATTATTTATAATATCTTATATACAAATTATTAATAGATTTTTCATATTAAAGTAACCACATTTTTAGTTCAAATTTGATGAATGATAAATGAATTTAAAATCTTACGTAAAATCCAAAAAATAAATATCGCTTATATTAAAACAAGTAAGGTAAAGGTATAAACTTTACTAGGCTGTCATGCTGTATTGTGTATTTTTTTAATACATTTTACGATCTCCTCAATATATAATCTTTGTTTTATGGTTTATTTTTTCTGTAATTATTTTTAATATTAATATAATTGTATAAGTATTTTTTTGTATTAATATTATAGGTTTAATATAAAGTAAGAATATCATTATATTAAAACATTGTTATATTTTATTATTCTATTTATTTAAACTAAAGTTAATCTTTTTTTTTAATTATATCCATAATTAATACGATTTTTTTAGTAATTAAGATGATTATGAATATTTTCAAGTCTTCTAAATCTTTTTATCTTTTTCCGTCTGGTATTCCGTGTCACTTTTTACATTTATGGTATTTTTAAAATTGTTGGTTTAAATATTAAACATATTTTGGCTTTTTACGATAAATATTTAAAGTGGATTTTCAAATATGGAAACAATTTTTAATAAAGAAGATTTCATTTATTTTTTGGATATGTATTTTTAATAATGATTTTTGACTTTGTGAATAAATAAATCATTCTCTACTCAAAGCCACAATTTATTATCTATATAAGTTAAATGCGGGAAGATCTAGTTTTCATTTTTTAACCTTCCGCAACTTTAATTATATGTGGATCAAGCTTCTCAATCCATATTTACACTTGTTTAGCCTCTATAAAAATAGTCTAAAAGAGTATCATTTACGTGTCTCTAACCTTGCAACACATATATTGGGAGTTAGAATAAACTACACATAAAAATAAATTTCACAAATGACTTGTCATAAGACAACTTGTTGTAGGCACTGGTTAAGGTTTGCAAACAAAAATTACATTACTATATGTGAGATTTAAATATAGCTCATTTTTTACATGACCATTTAACAATATTTTATTTAGAAATAAAATTGAGGGGATATTTCTAAGCACTACAAAATCTTTCTAAGAAGAAGAAAAAAAAAGCATTAAAGATGAAAAGGAATGGAGCACCATCATTTAATAGAGTGGAGGACTCCAAAATTGAATGAAAGTTAAAGATGAAAAAGAGGCATTTATAATCCAAAAATGTATAAAGACAATTCTCTTTACTTATTATTCCTTATAAGGACAAGCAAGAGGGGGTTATTGATTTGAGAAAAACACACACCATCATTCTCTTTAGAATTGAGGAAAACACACACCAACATTCTCACAAATTTGATGTGATTTGTCTAACCGCTATAACTAAAGCATTAGTTGTTTTGATATAATTTGGGCAATAAATATAAATATAAAGTTCATATGTGGTTAAGGTTAAACTCACCGTAAATATTTTAATTTATATGCACTTTATACGAAAATGATACTCATTTGGATTGAGTGGTGCATATATGTGACATTTAATAGTATTAATAATTTATTGTAAAGTATCATTATAATGTATTATAAGAAGTTGGTTGGATTATGGTTTAAGGATAACTTGTGAGAGCCAATGCATTCTTTTAGAGAATATTGTTTTTCAATGTAAGTTTGAGTTGTAACCATGTAGGTAACATTATCATCTACTTGCAATAATTTTTCCCACTCATATGAATATAAGACTCCATTTTGTTTGGTGTAGAGTCCCATCTTATAAAATTCTCTCTTCAAAAGATATTTGTTATGTTATGTTTATTTCCATTTTTATTTATTTCGTATGATGTTATATTTGAGGCCATGAATTTGTCAACACTAGTACCTTTACCTTTAAGTATGAGAGAGATTGATGTGACAAATATGAGTATTACCACTTTGCAGCTTCTGAGTTTCCTCCCATTTCTCCTTTAGATAATTGAGCTCATATATAAGTTTTTGAATGTCCCACTTTATGGCATCAAAGTTAAATTTAAGGAACTCATAATTGAGTTTAATCCATCCATAATATCTCTTGAGATACTCAAATAGAAACCTATCGAGAATTATAGGCCAAATTCCTGTGCAAGCTGTAATTTTATTTGAGGCTCAAGTTTATTTTCAACCTTAAAGTTTTCTCTAGAGATCTCTACATATCCTTATGCCTCCATCCATGGATTCATGAGGTATCCAAATTCTTGTGCAAGCTATAATTTCCATTAGGGCTTATATTTGTTTTCAACCTTAAACTTTTTCTCTAGAGATCTTTACATATCCTTATGCCTCCATCGATGGATTAATGAGGTAGTAGTTACATGAATAAATAAAGGAATGTGTAGATTGAGATTTGTTAAAGTGGAGTATTCATAAGAAGCCAAGAAGTTGCAGATTAAAAGGAGGCCAAGAATCGAAGATCCTAGAACTGATGAATCTGTAAGTAAGGCACTAAAAAAAATGAATTAGGACTCTTGAAGCCTTACTAATAGTGAAAGAACAATGGGGCAGTGGGGAGACTCTTTGAAGCATGGATAAATGGAATCAAACTCCGTAACAGTGGTTTGATCTGACCCCTTCATGGGGAGGGTCGGGAAGGGAAACGATCAATCAAAATAAATAGAGAATTGGGACTATTTTTTCTATAAATATACTTTATGTCTGTTGAGAAATCATCTTCGAGGTTATTATTTGGCAGTCTACATCTGATTCTGCACATTTTGAGCATCCTTTTGAGGCTGGAGAATCAAAATATATCATAGATAAATCTTCATACCTATTGATATCCATCAATGTAAAAGAATGTTGGAATTCACAATTTAGAGCAATCTTGCCATGAAGATTCACCAATTGTGTCGAGGTTTTGTCAGTGGAAGAGTGCACGTGCAGAGTTGAGAACTCCCTAAAGATTGATCTACCCACAATTCCTTGTAGCAACTCAAATTCATATGATATGATTAGGATTTGACAATAAAGAAGCTTGACCAAAAGATAATCATAAGTTGATCAACTCCCTATTTATTTAAAATAAGAAGTTTTTATTCTTTCAAAATATATAGTTGGTGAAGGTATTTAATTATTTTTGCGGCCATGTGAGAGATTGATTCACAATAATGTGGATTATTTAAAGGATGTGTTTTTTTATTATTGGTTGGTTGTTTTGCTAAAATATCTAATAAAAAATATTTAGGTGTGGGTATTAATGAAAAGATAAAAAGTTGAAGTGGAAAGTGTTATATATATGTGTTAGGTTGATTCAATTTAAAGTAGAAGTGTTTTTTTTGTTTTTCCTTTTTAAATATAGATTCATATTTAAGTGAGTTGATCATTTAAATTAGAATTTCTAGATGATATCGATGGAAGGTTATCATTTTTTGTCAAAGTTAAAATTAAATTGGTAGTTTTAGTAGAGTCAGTTCATGATTGAGAATGAAGAGAGACCAAAGTGAATGCGCTATTAAGAATGTATGTTACTTTGGATATTAGGGACTACAATAAATCCAAAGAATTTTGGGAAAATCTCAAAGATTTGTATGTGATTGCAATTATAAATATATTGTTATATTTTAAAAACAAACTTCTCTCAATTAAAATGTAACAAAATAAAAAATAAAAAATATCAACAATTTTATTTTCAGAATTAAAAAGCATAAAGGTAAACTCACTAATATTGGACAAAGGATTTCAAATAGTGATCTGGTCATAGTTACATTGAATGGGATGTTGAATTCATATCAAATGGAGTGTTGGATGAATATTAAATGTTCATCATTGGTGTTGTAGTTAGAAAAAACTACCTACATTTGAGGAATTGGAATTTATAGTTTTTCAAGAGGCGAAAAGGAGAAAGAATCTTAGTTGCAAATGTTAGAGTTCATATTTGACATTAGTATTCCAAGGGAAATTGTCATTTAAAGGAAATTCATGGGATAAGAACAAAGGTAGAAAGTCACATAAAAACCCACATCAAAGCATAGTGACATCCAGGACAAATACCAATTTGAAGAGGAATGATGGATGCTTGTACTATAGTAGTTTTGGAAAATTTTCTAAATATTACTGGAAAAAAAGTTAGATGAATCCATTTCAAAAAACTAAATTAGTTCATTTTAGCTGCCACTTTATCAAAAAAAACTAATGATGTTAATGCATTGTTTATTTATTTCAGCCCTTCAGTTCATATGAGATGCAAATGGGAATGGTTTGAAACATATCATGAAAATAGTAATGGTGATTGTATGTATTTAGAAGATGATGGATCACACAAAATGAAAGGTTATTCATATATGCATGCATAACTTTACCAAGTGGTCATGTAAAGAAAATACAAAATGTGGTGTATCTACCTAGAATCAAGAAAAAATTAATCTCATTGTCCACAATTACAAATCAAGATCTAAAAGTTGAATTCTTTATGTCATAGTTTATTGTGACGGATACACGATTAATATAAAATCATAACAAGAGAAGTTAGAATTGGAGGATTGTACAAGTTTGATATTAATTGGAACGATAATAAATCATTGGCATCTAGAACCACGTCAATAGAGGAATTATGGCATCCAATGTGTGGTCATATCAATGATAATGATCTTCTGACACTTCTAAATAAAGGAATGGTGGAAGGCCATCCAAATTTTAAAAATCATTTGCTGAATATGAACATTGTGCATTATGAAAACAATATAGGGAATAGCTTCCTAAAAGAAAAAAAAAATGTGTGTGATCCCATGCCAACCGAGTCACTTGTTGGAGCTTCATATTTCCTGATTTTCATTCTTGACATATCTACATATACATGGGTTTATTTTACCAAAAGAAAATATGATGAATTTGAATACTTTAAAGAATTTAATAATATGGTTGAAAAGGAAAAAGACAGTATATCAAAATCCTTAAGTGCTATCAAGGAGGGTAATATTCATGAAAAAAATACATAAAACATCATAAAAATAATAAGATTTGTAAATACTTTATAGTACCACATACTCCTAAACAAAATGGAGTAGCTTTGAGGAAAAATAAAATCTCAATGGTATATGATCATATATAATTAAATATGATCATATATGATTAAAGATCATATATGATTAAAGGTTTCTAATGATTTTTGGGATAAGCAATAAGCATGGTTGCATTTTTTTGAAATGAGAAATTCTATAAAAAATTTAGAGCAAAAACCCTTTATAAAGAATTTTATGAGTATAATCTAGTTGTAACTTATATGAAAAATTTAGAACCAAAGAATTTTCTCATGTTCTTTAAAAAGTTAGAAAAAAACTTGATGCCAAGTTAACCAAATATATTTTTATCGATTATTAATTATAAAATACATGAGCGATCAATCACTCACTCCTCACTCTCCAAGTAATCAACCATTTAATGACGTGTCATTCGAATTGGAAATTGGAAATTTCCCTTTTATAATTATATGCAAACCATATATAGATAATATCAAACATTTATCCGAGAATATTGGAATTTGAAATTGGAAACCTCCCTTGTTAATGTTGGCTTTGGAGCCTTGGATTAAAACACTTAATTCATTCATCCCCATTGATTATATACACACTATCAACCTTTTAAAAAAATCCTTTAACCCAATGTTAGGGTATTTAGGTGAATTTGAGTTAGTATGGTCACTAACATTTTTCAAGCTCCAGGTTTATGAGAACCCATGATTTTTCCCATGGTATTCATGTGGAATATAGTCTATTTAAAAGTAGAAAGACTACAAGTAATTTTTTCTACTTGGCCATTAGGACCCCAACAATGGTGTCTTTAGAGACCACCACTTCTCTTGGTTTAATGATCCTAACAACTGGTATTAGATATCAAGTTGAGCATGAAGCATGAATGGCCTGGCAAAGTATGTGTGAGATGATTGTGCGGGAAAAATAATCTACATGCCAGTTAAGCATTGTCTTATTAAATGAGAAATATTGTCGAGAAAAGAATGCATATGTGTAGTGCGAGTCTATGGTGCTTGTGGCAAAAGTGAATGAAGCCCATTAAAAGGGTTCAAGTTGTGCTAACGAGAGATTGTGTGGATTTGTTGAGTGAAAATCATGTTGAAAGGCTAGGTTAAGATATGGATCAAAAAAGCTAAAGATGTAGCAAGAGAGTGGCCTTATGGATGAGAATATTGAGATGGAGTCAATGGTTTGAGAATATTGAAGGAACCAGTGTGTGATGCTCACAATCGTGTGATAACCCTAGTGGTATTTGAACAACCAAAGGGTTTTGGTACATGGTAGGGGTATTTTCCCAGGATGTTATAAAACATGTTCTTCAGTCATACATGTTATGTAGCAACATATATTGTTGTAAGGCCTTAAGACTTGATTAGGCATACATGTAGTGTTTTGGTGCATGAAGTCATCAAGTTGTGGAATGGACCACATGGATAGCTATAGGGGTCACAGATATACTGGTATCATAGCCTAAGGAGGGGAATGTGAGATATCAGGTGAGATGGTTAATGAATGACTTGGACTAGGTTAATGTCCTTGAGTCATATTTAAGGGGGACATTGTTAGGGTGGTTTAGGTAAACTTGACTTCGTCAAGTTACCATCGGTTTTAAAACTCCAAGTTTATAAGAAACCATGGTTTTTCTCTTGGTATTCATGTGAAATATAGCCTAGAAGAAAGACTTCATATAAGTTTGTCCTAGTGGATATTGAGCTCTCAAAAATTGTGCCTTTAAACACCGCCACATTTCTCAATTTCCTAATCCTAACACCTACGCCAACTAAGAACCATTGCAATGCAGAGTCAGACGTATTCTTCCCCATGCAATTTTTGAGGGTGACACTTTTTTCAAAACTTTTGGCATATGGTATATATTTTTTCAAAATTATTTGTTTATATAACATGTAACATTTATAAGAGTGGTGATTTCCCAGTTCGAGGAGGTGTTGCGAGATTGTCTTCATTAAAATGCATGTGTACAGTTTGTGAATATTGAGATTTTCATAGCCATTTCCTGTCTCCATTTAGTCTGGCCTCACACAATCGTCATGAACATATGTCATGGATATTACAACTAATGCAAGGTGGCAGATTCACCTATTCTCTAAATTCACTCCAAGCTCACTAGGAGATTTCTGCTCAAAACCATTGTGCATTCCTAAAGCCCCTATTCTTCTTAGTGTGTTAGAATGTTGGTTACTTCTCAAAATCCATTCACAATTTCATTTGTCACTAGGGGAGAAATTTGAATGAATTAAACCCACCCATGTCTGGTACTCTTAAACTTGAAAGTTGAAAGTGAAAATCTCCTGTAGTAGATATCACAAATCGCAGTGAACGAGTCTCAGAATCTAGTTGAGGGAAAGAGAGAATGTTGACTACTTTGTTAAGAGACCAAATCCTCATATATTATTTAATTCTTCACTTATGGGAGGGAGACTGAACCTCTAGAAAATTTATATATCTATATATATGACAACGACATTGTCTAATCATTCTAACTTTTACATTTTTTAGGCCAGAATATGTGGGAAGATGGTTATCTTTAGGTATTTCAAGTGTTGTTCTAAAAGTGCATTTTCATTATATAAATGAATTTAAGAATATTGAAAAATATTTAAAGTGAGAACATGTGTTAAGAATTTCAAAAACCAACTTTATTAATCAAACTGAGCAACTCTTAGGTGAGGGCTTCACCTGGACACTACCTCGGTAGAATTATCTACATCAATCACATTAAAAATCATGAATATATAGTTTACACACATATAGGGAAGTTAGAACAGATACCTAAGAAGTAGGAACTAATTCCTAATCTAAGGCTCCATTGAACCAAATATCTCCTAAATTACATTTCTCCATTATCTGCAACACTCCCCGTTAATGTAGAAAGTGGCTCACAAGTATTCCTAACATTTCCCTAAACAATTCAAACTTGATTCTACCGAGAGGATTAGTGAAAATATTAGCAGCATTGTCACATGTATCACAATATTTAATATGGATTTCCTTTGACTGAACTTTCTCCCTGACAAAACGAATTTGTGTATTAATGTGCTTTGTGCTTTTATGAAACATTGGATTATTTCCAAGTTTGATAGAGCTTTGGTTGTCGCATTTGATAATTGTTGCAACCTTTTGTTCCTCTCCAGCATCATGGAGAAGTGTCCTCAACCAGACTACTTCACAAGTTGCTGCACATATCACTAGATAATCAGATTCTGTTGAAGACAAGGATATTGTGTTCTTCTTTTTGTTGCTCCATGCAATGACCCCAAACACAATGCTGAATGCATAGCCTGTTATGGATCGTTTGTCATCTACATTTCCAGCCCAATCGGAGTCTGAAAAAACTCTCAATTTAACATCACACAAATCAGTATATTTAATACCATGGTCTAAGGTTCCTTGAAGATAGCTTAAGACATCTTTCATTGCAACCTAATGACTCTCAAGAGGCTTTGACATGAATTGGCTCAATACATTGACTGCATAAGCCAAATCCATGCTAGTTGTAGTCAAGTAGATTAGACTCCCAATCAGTTATATATGCAATGTTTCATATGCCTCTTTAGAACCATCATCATTATGAAGTTTGGTATTCTGCTATAAAGCCACTGCTTCAGCTTTGCACTTATCCATTCTGAACTTTTTCAGTAAGCTCCTAACATACATACCCTATGACAGAAAAGTCTGTCTAGAATCCCTCGAAACTTCCAGACCCAAACAGTAGTGTAGCTCTCCAATATATTTCATCTCAAAAACTCGTGACAACTGCTCTTTGATTTCTTTCATGAGTTCATTTGCGTTTCTTGTAATGATAAGATCGTCTACATATAAAGAAATCAAAAAAATTAGCCCCTCTTGTCAAACACGATATACAGATTAGGGTCATTCTTTCTTCTTTTATAACTATGTTATAGGGAAAATGAATCATTTTTACCACACCGTGACCTAGGTGCCTGTTTTAGTCCATACAATGATTTCTTCAATCTACAGACTAAATGTTCTTCCCCCTATTCAACGAACCCCTTAGGTTTCACTAAATACACTTCTTCTTTTAATTCCCCATTTAAAAATGCAAATTTCACATCTAGCTGGTGTATCATCCAATGGCATTTGGTAGCTAAAGAAATTAGCATTTTGATTGTGTTTAATTTAGCTACAGGGGCGAAGGTTTCCTCATAGTCTATACCTTCTTTCTGCGAGTACTCCTTTGCAATCGGACTAGCTTTATATTTGTCTATACTCCCATCTTCTTTAAATTTAGGCTTGTATATCCATTTGTAACCTATGGGTTGTTTGGCTTTAGGTAATTCAACTAGATCCCAGGTTTTGCTTTTATGTATTAATTCATATTCCTCTTCCATGGCTACTTTCCATTCACTATATTGACTAGCTTCTTTATAACCAGAGGGTTCAACAACATTTAACATACTAGTTATAAATAATTCTCCCTATACCTTGCTGGAAACTTAATTTGCCTACATGATCTCTTAAGTAATTGAGTGGCTTCAAACCTTTTCTGATCATCCCTTGGTGGGCTTGGCTTGACAACTGCATTTGTAACATCCACTTCCTTTTTCTGCTGCTGCTCATGGATGTATCCTGTTTCATCACTTCCTTCTTCCATTAGCAAAGGCATGTTCCACTCTTCATTGTCACTCTCATGGTTTCCATCCTTAACCTGCTCATGGAATAATACATCTCTACTTGCAAAGACTTTATGAGTGGAGGGATTAAACAATTTATCAGCCTTAAACTCTGTACAATGCCCAACCAAAATGCATTTAATGGCCTTTGAATCCAATTTCTTCCTATCCTCCTTTGGAACATGAGCAAAAGCTTTGGAGCCAAAAACTCTTAAATGATTAACTACGAGCTTAAAACCTAGTAAAGCTTTGAAAGGAGTTTTGAAATCAAGACTTTTTTTTGGACTCTTATTCTTCAAATACTCTGCAGTATTTATTGCTTCAACCCAAAATCCATTAGATGGATTCTTATCTTTTAGCATGCTACAAGCACACTCCACTAGGGTTATGTTTTTCCTCTTTGCAACCTCGTTGTGTTGAGGAGTGTGGGGTACTATGAATTGTTGCAATATCCCATGTCCTTTACAGTATTTGATGAAACCAACCTTCTTGTATTCTCCCCCTTGATCCGAGCGGAGAATCTTGATAATTTTTCATGTTTGCTTCTCAATCATGCTTGTGAATTCTTTAAAGTATTCAAAGGTATTACTTTTTTTCTTCTAATAGAATATACCCAGGCGAATCTCATATAGTCATCAAAAAATAGTAAGAAATAATAGGCACCTACCAATGGCCTTGTCTGCATTGGCCCACCTAAATCAGTGTACACTAGCTCTAGTATCTTTCTTTTTTCTATCTACATTTACATGAAACTCATCTATGTGCATCTTCCCAAGAGCACATCCTCCACAATCAACATGAACATTCTTTAAAACAGGGAGACCATTGACCATACCTCGTTTCTGATGTAGAAACAGGTCATTTAAATTAATATCGCCTAATCTTTGATTCCATAAGTCTTCTGCAATCATAGCTAATGATGTAAATGCTTGTTGTGGTGCACTTCTCACATTCAGTTTGTACAAACCTCCCACACGCGCACCTGATGCAATTGGCTTCAAACAATCCAATAGATCTTTAATAACACAATAAGATTTAAAAGACTCTACCTTAAGATTCTAATATGTTGTCATAGAAACAAAGATCAGATTCTTTTTTATGTCGGGTACATACATTGCATTTTCAATATGCCTAATATTTCCATAAGGCAAAATGACAAGAACATTACCATATTCTTTGATTTGGTACCCTCTATCATCGCCAAGATAGATGTTTGCTCCACTCCTAGTCTCGTTGAAATTTTCAAACCAATGCATGTTTCCTGTCATGTGGGTGGAATCTCCTGAGTCCACAAACCAAGTTTCCACTTCATCATCCTCGGCTAGAAAACACTAAATCAAATACGAACAATCTAAGATTCCGATTCTAATCTTCATCAACAAAGTGTCCTGCATGCTTCTTATGTCTATGGTGACCTTCATCAAACTTCTTCTTTTGGTAATTTTTAGCTGTGTGACCAACTCTACCACAATAAAAACATCTGGGTCCTGAATCACATTTGTTTAAGGACATACCTTGAGGTGGTTTTCTCTGTGGTGTAATTCTACCTTTTATCCTACATTTTCCTTCCCTCTGAAGGGATTCTTCTTTGCAATTAGAGCAAAATATGAACTTTGGGGTTTAAGGGTCATCCACCTTTCATCCTCCTCCATTAATATCCCTATCAATTATTCAAACTTGGGGGCTTTATCTCTCACATTCAAGCCAATGATAAACATCTGATAGTCGTCAGTCATACCATTCATGGTAATCCTGACCATATCACTGTCTGACACTGTTTCACCAATGTCGCCAGACTTATTCTTGGGCTCCTTGATACGAGAGATAAAGAGTGCTACTAATTCATTCTCCATTTTAATGGAGAGAATATTTGTCTTTAGAAACAATAGACGATTTGTGTTCTTTATCTCGTACAAGTCTTTGAGAGTTGTCAAGATGTTTTTTGCAGTTTTACATTCTCGAATATGAGGATTAATGCAATATTTCACAGACAATTTGAGAAACACTTTTGCCTTATTCTCCCTCTTTTCCCAATCCTGGATTGTTTCCATTGTTTCTCCTATATCTAGGGTCAGCTTCAACTCATCACTCTGTAGTGTCCTATCTAGGGTGCTAGATTGGGCTAAATTTATTATCAACCAGGGTGCGTATACTTAGAGGCGTGTGCCTAAAATATATAGACATAAAGGATCTACTCTAGACCTATGATTCCTAAGTACAGTGCTGAGACTAGATCTAATGTTAAACTATCAATCAAAGCTTTAACTAAGCATCAAACCATATGTCATTAACAACTAAAATGCAATCCATAACATGCTGTGTATCACTATATTTAAAGGCTTCGGTCCCCTTACAGAGACACCAAACATGAAACCCCTGTTTAATGGCACTCAAAAGTCATGAATATTTATTGTAAGCATGCAAAGTAAAAATCATAAGCATCATCCATATCAGTGCTTTACAAAGCAACCATGGATCGAATCCTTTACAGGATATGATTCACAATCCAGATGAGGGTTGTTCAAGCACATACATAGACATCTAACAGCGCATTCATAAACACAAACGTAAGCATCAATCAAATCCCTGAGCATATAAATCGATATCAAATACCATTCAAATGCTTGACTGTAAAATGTAATTAAAATCACAATGTAAATACAATGCAAACGTAATTAAAATATCGTTATACCATGCACGCAGGGCCCGTCCGCGTTCTTGGCACACCGAGATAGTTACTCCATGATCACAGTATTAAACAATGCACAAAGATTGTAATGCAATCTTATATTAAATCAAAAGCTCTGCTCTGAGGCGACAAGGAATGTATATAAAACGTAAAGGTCTAAAGTGTCAAAAGGTAAACTAACATATAACCAGGTTCGGCCTTTTAATTACATACATTCACATCCTTTGAAAAATGGATGTTTATCCATGGGCGGCTGTTGCTGCTTTTGTAAAAACGTAAAGATGTTCCTATCCTAACTTACGCATATAAAAACTAGGAAACAACTAAAAATCGAATTGACTGTAACTGAGTGTTGTTGCTGCTTTTGTGCCAACATGCCATAGTTGACCAGGCATTGACCGCGCATATAGGAGGGATGTTTCCGCTGCGGGATAGGTGCTTGTCCATGCTTGGACATTCCTCTTTTCGCCCATACCTTT
>APFE031619874.1:42633-57470 GCA_000404065.3 Pinus taeda | reverse complement strand
TCTTAAAGACCCATTTACATCCAATGGATTTTGCACCATTAGGCAACTCAACAAGATCCCAGACTTCGTTACTCTTTATGGAATTCATCTCTTCCTTCATGGCATCATACCATAATTCTGATTCTTTGCAACTCATGGCTTGTGAAAATGACTCGGGATCATTTTCGGCTCCATTGTTGTAGTCAGATTCTTGTAGATACACAACATAATCATTAGAAATTGCCGATCTCTTTAGTCTAGTAGATCTTCTTAATGTTGTACCATCATCTTCCTGAGAAGTATGTCGTTCAACTTGTTGTTCAATAGTTCTTGGCAACCCTTGAACTCCTTGATCTACTGGAATATCGTTAACAGCTTGCGGAACTTCAACAATTGGTTGTTCAACACCAGTTTGTACTTGAGGGGTGCTATGAACAATAATCAATATATCACTTGAAGTGGAAGGTTGAGATTCTGAATGATCCTTCTCAGAAACTATGTTTCTGGTTTGATCGCTCCCACTGATCAAGTCATTTTCAAGAAACTTTGCATTTCTTGATTCCACAATCCTAGTGCTGTGAGATGGACAATAACATCTGTAACCTTTAGACCTTTCAGCATATCCAATGAAATACCCACTAATGGTCCTTGGGTCCAGCTTCTTCTCTTGTGGATTATAAATTCTCACTTCAGACGGGCATCCCCAAACGCGCATATGTTGCAAACTCGGTTTCCAACCTTTCCATAACTCAAATGACGTTTTAGGAATCGCCTTGGTTTGAACTCGGTTTATTATATACATTGTCGTCTTAAGTGCTTCATTCCATAAGGATTTAGGAAGATTGGAGCTGCTAAGCATACTCCACACCATGTCCAATAATGTTCGATTTCTTCTTTCTGCTACACCATTTTGGTCGGGTGAACCAGGCATGGTGTATTGGGCAACAATCCCATGCTCTTGAAGAAATTTAGCAAATGGCCCAGGTGCTTGTCCATCTTCTGTGTATCTACCATAATATTCTCCACCTCTATCTGATCTCACGATCTTAATTTGTTTGCCGCATTGTTTCTCTACTTCAGCCTTAAAGATCTTAAAGGCATCTAATGCTTCGCTCTTTTTATGAAGCATGTAGAGATACATATATCGTGAGTAATCATCTATGAAGGAGATGAAGTATCTCTGACCATGTGAGTCCATGTCTGAACTACATATATTAGTATGTATGATTTCTAATATGTCCGAACTCCTATTGGCACCTTTCTTTGACTTGTTGGTCTGCTTTCCCTTTATGCAGTCCACACAAGTCTCAAAATCAGTAAAATCCAGAATATTAAGTACCCCTTCATTTACCAATCTTTTAACTCTTTCTATGGAGATATGACCTAGTCTCCGGTGCCATAATTTAGAGGAGTCTTCTTTAATAACACATCTTTTAGTGCCAGTGTGAACATGCATTGAATCATAAGTGACATTGTTTTGTAAATTAATGCAGTAAAGACCATTAGACAAAATACCATCCCAACATAATCAAATTTATAAAATAGACTGAAAGATTTTTCTGAAAAGTTTAAGGAATATCCAAAAGGTACAAGCCTTGAAACTGAAATCAAGTTTCTAGAAAAACTTGGAACATAAAAGGTCTTTTCTAATTCTAAAACAAAGCCACTATTCAAAGTTAAATAACATGTTCCTATAGCTTCCACATGCGAGCCCATCTTGTTTCCTGATAAGATGCTCTGCTCACTTCCCACTGGTTTCCTTAGGTTTTGCAAACCCTGCAAGGAATTCGAAATGTGAAATGTTGATCCAGAATCAATCCACCATGTGTTAATATTGACGTTACCCATATTAGATTCATAACAAACAAATGAGATTAAATTACCTTTGTCTGCAAGCCATTTCTAAAATTTGGCGCATTCCTTCTTCATGTGTCCCTTCTTTTTACAGAAGAAACACTTGGAATCCTTCTTGATACCGGCTTGGGGAGCTACTTTACCTTTCCCTTTCCGATTGGCTTGAGATTTGCCCTTTCCACGCGTTGTCAGCATTGCACTCTCTCCCAGTTCCATCACCAGTCTCTCTTCCTCTTGAACACACATGGTCATGAGTTCATTAATTGACCATTTATCCTTATGTGTGTTGTATGAGATTTTGAAAGGTCCATATTGGTGTGGAAGGGTGTTCAGGATGTAGTGCACTATGAAGGAATCCAATATATGAACCTCGAGTTTCTTCAATTGAGCCACAGTGTCCCTCATCTGCATTATGTGCTCGCGCACACCTTTCACACTGGTGAGCCTCAGGGATGAGAACTTCATGATTAGGGTGCTTGCGAGTGCCTTGTCTGAGGTGACGAATTGATCGTCAATGGCCTTCAACAAGTCTCAGACCTTTTCATGCTGATCAACGGAACCACGAATACCAGCTGAAATTTTAGTCTTAATGAACATCATGCTTAGACGATTGGATCACTCCCATTGTTCATAAAGCATGATGTCCGTTGCAGTGTTGGTATTAGTGAGTGCCGGTGGTTCATCTTTCCTAATAGCATAATCTATGTCCATCCACCCCAAATGAAGGAGAATCCTCTCCTTCCAAACCTTATAGTTATCTCCCTTAAGTTTGGGAATGTCACAACGAATTTCAGAGAAATTTGCAGGTTGTACTACTGCATCAAAAATAAAAATCACATGCTTATGTTAAAATTGAGGCTTAATAAAATTTCATGTTTTACCAATGTAAAACATGCTCAAAATTGAATCTAATGACATAAAAATTGTTTGTGGGCTAAATTTTTAATTCAAGAAGATTCAATTATTCATTGTTTTGAACTTTATGATAAAACTATTAATTCATAACTCCTATGGGTAGGTTATGAAATTTTATTCTAATTAATTACATAAATATAATAAAAATTCCCGTGGGATAAAATTTATTATATTTAGTCTAATTAATTACAATTTAACGTCTAAATAATCTTTATGTGATCTAACCAATCAAAATATATAATTTTATTTAATTAAAGATGCTGTGGCTATTATCTAATTAATTAAAATTATATGGATCACTAGACATTTTTTTTTACATAAATTGCATAAACAAAAATTTAACCAGTAAAAATAATGTTTACTGAAAGGAGTAAGTCAAAATGACATTTTAAATAAACTCCGTATAACGTAAATGATTTCCATAAATGTCAGCATTACGGTAAACAACAGTAATAATTCTTCACAAAATCAAAATTAAAGTTAAAGCAGTCAGCATTACCGTAAATGACTGCAAAGCGATTGTTCAATTTATAAACAAAACCCGGAGATTGACTGAAGCAGCATTGATCTACTTTGCACTTGCATAGCAAATGCAGTTCGAAGGCTAGCTGGCTTGGACTTCAGGCTCCGTCATTAAGGCTTATAAAACAACATAATAATATATATATATATATATATATATAATATATATATATATATATAATATATAATAATATATAATATATAATATATATATTATATATATATATAACAGTAAACAAGCTATTTTGCTCACAAGATAAATAAAATTAAAATAAAATTTAAATTAAATTTCAACAATGCTAAATCTGAACTTCATGCGGAATAAACATAGAATCAAAAACTGAATGTCCGAATAAGAAATAAACCATTTATGTGCCAAGAATATCTTCTTTAATTACAAATGTTCATTATTATAAGTGTAAGTTTAGCGTAAATTTTACAATAAATATGTAATCAATTATAAAATTTACTTTGCATTGTTGATCAAATTCCCAGCTATTTTCAAAATCTACAATCATCAGATAACTCCAGTATCTTAGCTTTCAATGCAAAGATTATGGGCAAGCCAATAAGGAAAACCTTAGTTCTCGGTAAGGAAAACCTCGAATTTCAGCATCTTAGATATGTCTTTTTCATAGAACCCAATACAGAAACCATGGATACGATATTCCAACAAAATCTTTATGAAGTACCCAAAGAAAAATGCTTATATTTCAGGTTCTCGGGAAACTTTTCTAACAATCCCTCAAAGCAAGCATTGATTCAATGTCTCAACAAAGAATTTGAGAAATCCTAAACCAGTAAACAAAGAATCTAGGGATTCTGGTGAAGAATTTTACATTACCCAACAATGGATTTACAAGGACTTGAGCTCCTTAACACATCCCTTTGAATTAAGATCCATAGATATGACGCTTAGAAAGGGGATTTTTATCGTACCATATCCATGGAAAGGAAGAATACGATTCTCATTAAAGTCCATAGAAAATGTCATTCATCTCAAATCCCAAGGTAAAAGATTCTGATAAAAGCCTAGTAGTTTTCAGATTATTGGTCTGATGCGGCCGTTGGCTTGCTAACGAGGTAAGTTCCTTACTTTAAAATCTTGGTTCTGGCTGGTTGCGAAGTTTCAGGCATTTCGGTCTTGGCTGTCTAAAGGAAGCTCGGAAACTTCGAATTACACCGTGAAACTTGAAGGATGCTAGAAACAAGATGAAAAACATCAGCTTTTGCAGCAACACTTTTCATACGGAAAAGCGCATCATAATGATCCATGCCACCCTCAACAAGAATACAGAGTTCAATATCTGTTACATGGGCTGTCAAAGCAGCCCTTAGATTGGAAATGAAAGCCTACCATCCACATAAAACAAAAATTGCTTTAAATATCATAAAAGATAGGAACTATGAGAAATATGACAGGTATTAACCAAAAAAAAAAATTAAGATCATTCTCCTTTCGTTTAAAAGCACCTGAATTTGAATTTTCGAGGGGCGAGAAAACAAATTTCTCGGGGCATGGTCTGTGATTTTCGTTATCATAATAACATAATTTTTGGTAAGCAGAACACACCAAGGCAGAGATAAATGTTACGCTCTGATACCAATTGTTCAAGTTTATAACAACGATTCTATATGCGGAATAAAAACTTAAAGAATCGTAAAACTGGAATGAAGACTTAATGCCCAGTAAAAATAAATTACCTCCAGCCATTGATAATGCTCTTGCTGCAAACCAAAACTTTTCTATTACGATTCCACAGTCCACTTGCTTTCTTGACTGAAAACTGCGCTCCAGCTTCAATCCAAGCAAAAAGAAAAGAATACAGAAAGTCTGAAGGCACTTCCAAGCTTTTCTCTCTTAGCTAGATGGTGTAAAAACTGAAGGGAATTGAGATACAAGCTTGGGGACCAAACAGATAAATTTATAGCCAAGCTTCCATCAAGCTTCTGATGGCTATGTGTCATGTGTTCCACAGATCAAGGTAGAGAACTCCAGATGGAGTAATGGACCACTTCAGAAGCTCCCAACATTAAATTTATTAACTGCAGTTGATTTCCTTAATTTAAGGGAATTACTGCAGTTGGTTTCCAGAAATTAAGGAAAGACTGCAGTTTACTTCCATAATTGTAGGCAGCAGTTGGTAAAAAATTAATGGATCTTAACACTCTTTTCAAGAATCACATTACATTCAAGTGGCACCACCAAGAAAATGGAGTTGAACCAAAAAAAATACAGGCATTGTATTCCAGCGGCTCCTGCAAATAAATGAATTTCATCACAAAAAGAAACACATCGCATTCAACTCGCTCAACATGTATGTGGAGATTCATAAAAGTTTCCCAAAATAATAGATTCAAACTTGTCTGGTCATAAAAAACATTCATATAACCGAAATATTTATTTTTTTCCATGAGCTGGGGTAACAACTCAATTGGAGGCTTCTCGCAGATGATACATTATAGAGTCCACAAAACTTATTCTTTTACATTGTTCATATATAAAACACCTTTCTTAGCATTTTTCTGACTAAATTGAAAATGCACCGGAAAAATTGAAACACTAAGAGTCATCTTGTAAGCCTAGTTTAAAACAGAAGTTGTTACATGGAGAAATGAGCATAATAAAAAACTTAAAAGGAGAACCAGAAATCATTGTAGAGTGCATTAAATGGAAGCTTGCCAAATTGTCAATTAAAACATTAAAATAGTGGAGACTTCATTTAAAACAAAACTACCAGTTAAAAGAACTCATTTTAACATTCTACCCTCACCAAGAAACTGATTTCCCGCATCTTGATTATTTCTCTAGCTTTTCAACAAAATGACATTTTATAGAATCTTTCATGATCTGCAAATGATTCCCACTTGTTAAATTATAGTTTTTTTGGTTTATTAACTAGACCTTGAAATTAAGAGCACAAATATTTGAGTACCAGTCTGTGAGTTCCTGCATCACCCAAACATGCATCTGAAGCGATTCGATGTAGTCTGTGATCTCTTGGAAGAAAACATGCAACTCTAATATGCGGCTTCCGAGCACAAGCTCCCTCAGGGTTTGCACACGAGAAGCTATAGTGCGTACGAATTTCTTGCTGGCAAAGGCTGTTTTGTAGCGCATGGAATTCTTGGGAGACACTGATCTTGCAGAATTCATTCTATATTCCTTGGCAGCAGGAATTGTTGAGCCTAAAAAGGCATTTCTAGAGTATGGCCCAGCTCAAGGCATTTCTGGAGTATGGCCTGGATTCACGTGGTTTGACCCCTCGCCATCATTTCAATTCGTAGATCAACAACAAATTTCTCTGTTCGACTTGAGCTAAGCTACTGGTTGTGCCAATTATCTTCTTGAATTCCCAATGCCAAGTGAACTGTTGCTTCCAATTGAGAGGATATGTGAAGGGGACAAATATTGTAGTGCAAAATTTAGCTACACATTCTAACTGATTAATACATTATTTTAATCTTATGGCCCATAATATCTCTATCGTCTAACATCAAATAGATGCTTCAAAATGAGACAGGTGGTAGGTGAGGGGAGTTGTTTTTAGAGGTAAGGCCTTATAAACTAAAAATAGTTATTATTCATTATTAATTTTATAGTATAGTTATATTTAAATAAAGGTAGATAAGAAACAATGTTAATTATGTTGATACACATGTTTATTTTGGAATTGAGTTTCTAAATATTTAATTTAATATTGATAATTATTTGGTAGATGGTAGGGATTTAACCTCGATAGAATATTTTAGAATATTATTAGTAAAGTACACAAAATAAAGATTGAGATTTATTTTCAAAATAATTATGTTTATTTTTTTCCCTTTTAATTAAATTCACTAATTAAAAAAATGTCATGAACAAAGTGTCTTATAAAATGAGCTATGATTTTTGGGGTTTGTGGTATTGATAAACCATGGTGTTAATTGTTGACATTGAAACAACTCCTATTTATATATTAAGTGATAATGAATCTCAATAATTAAGTGACAATGAATCTCCATAGTTAAGAATCATGTTACATGTTTTTTTTTAAATGTATATATCTTTGAATTATATAATTTTTTTATCATTATAATAACAATAATAATATTACTATTATATAATATATATAATATATTTATAATATATTATATTTTATATATATTAATTAATATATTAATAAGATATAAGAAATTTGAGATGTATGCTTGAGTAAATATGTTGAATTGATTCCTATTAACATTTACTAGTGTAAACTCCTTAGTGAAAAGTAAATATTTATTTTACTTTTACTGCATGACATGATGAACAGTGGGTTATGTGGAAATCCTATTGGGAAATTTAAATGTTTAAAGTTATTTTAATTTTATTTAAAATATGGTTATGACAAACCATGGAATTCACTAGGAGAAGACACTAAATGAAAAAGGTTTCACTTGCTAGACAATTATAGGATAATTACTTCCTTTCCCTAGAGATAAATCGTCTCACTTGGGAAGCCAAGACGCTACGAGAAGAACTTGAGGAAACTAAGAAGAGAGATTAAATGATATAGGTGGATCTCTAGATACTAGTGACATGGTAAAAGGCTCAAAATTCAAAGTGCCAGAAAGTTGATGAACTTGACACCAGATCAAGGTGCTTGTTGCCTTGATTTCAACAGTGTGAAGGACACTCCAATCCGAGTTCGTATGAGAAAGATAGAAGCAGTCAAAGTTTAAGGTTGACTTGCCCATGTTGTAGGCTTAAGGAGGGCACAATTTGGCAGAAATTCGACACTAGAATCTGAACAATTTTTCAGGAAACTTTGTAGGATGATTAATTCATCCAATAACCCCTAAGATTCGAGAAATTTCCTAAGGTGGGTTATAAATTTAAAAAACGGGTAGTAGACCATAACCCTCATTGCCCCTAATGGAGCCCACAACTATTTAAATATAAAAAAATGGGGTGGGTGGCCATGACCCCGCCGCCCAGGGAACCACCACAAATATTTTAATATTACAAAAGGGGCAGGCATCCATGATCCCTCTGCCCCTAAAACCACCGCAACAACATATATTAACTATAGTGTTGGGGGGTGGGTTGTCAACCCCGCTGCCCCTCCACTCCATCTATACAACCTAAACCACGACAGTTATGATGGACTTGTGGGGACGAGCCACCGAACCAGCAGAACTGCCGCCCAGTACAATAAAACAAACAAGTTTGTGTTAGAATGGGGAGGCGGGGGATTTGATCCCTCAACCCCTCCTCAACCACTATTCTGATTTTGTCACTGCAAACGGATTCCATTAGGAGGTTTGCCAGCCAAACATTATATAAAATTTTTTGAATAGTACGACCAGGGGAGTGGGCACGAATTTCGAGAATTATATTATTTTATTGCAGGAAGGCAGATCCCTGAGCAGCCTGTGGCAGGGGGCAGAACCTTGCCTCTGCACATTTTTCAAAGGGGTTAATTTCGTCCAGTGTCAGAATTGGTCAAGTTTTATATCGATTTTTCACCTCCCGGTGATAGGAACTCAATGGTGATGTTAGTTTCTACAAAAAAGATCTCCATTTGTCAACCATTCTCTAGATTCGATGTATAAGACTCCTTACCTAAATGTTTTTTGTACTTATTTCTCTTTTATGCCACTTAATGGATGAAGGCCTCCCTATTGATCAAGCAGGGACCAGAGACGTAGTCAAAATTGGATGAAATCCGTTATCAAGTCTCTTGTCTTCATTTCATGCCTTTATGTGTTTCATCTATTCTTTAATGTGCACATTAAGTTTATATGGTTAAGCTGTAATTCGTTCATGTAATTGTTTAATACATCTGTAAGAAAAAGATCCTAGATGAAGTGGTATCAGAGCAGATATTTTTAGATGTGAATTGCATTTTTGTATGCTAACAAGAAACAGGCTTCGAAGAGGAAAAGGGAAACTAAATTATTTTGATCTCGAAGTGGGGCATGCACATCGAAGAAGGAACATGGTTGATGATGAGGATCACTATGACGAGTGCAATTACCACAAAAACCTTCTATATAATGGTGGAAAGGGTCGAAAATTTGTTCTCAAGGCTTAAGAAGAGAATAAAAGTAGAGGATAATGGGTCAGAAGAACAAGGTTCAAAGCATGGAAATGGTGGAGAGGAACTCTCTCCTTCTCCTTCCACGTGTGAAAGTTCCTTTTCTTCTTCTCACCATCATGATAGGAACTAAAGAAATGCATCTAAGAAACCTTTCTTTAAAATAAATGTCAAATTTGATCTTCCCATGTATAACGGTGAAAGTAATGCAGAAAATTTTAGCAATTGGATTAGGCAGATTGAAGTCTATTGCAGAATTCAATAGATCGAAGAGGATGAGGCAAAGATCCAGTTGGCATCCCTTCGACTGAGTAGCACCGCTCTCATTTGGTGGGAGAGAAAATTGCAAGGCAACAAGAATCTGGGTAACCTTCTCTCCTCATTATCAAATTTTGTGTCTACATGGATTTTTTTTTTTTACCCCTTGGGCTATAGGCAAAAGGCATTAATGGAATGGTAACACCTAAGGCAAACCAAAGGTAAAAAGGTGTAAAAATTTACTGAATAATTTAGAAGAAAAGCATTGAATTTTAGAATTTCCTTAGATTCACCAGAAATTGTAACTAAGTATATTGGTTCTTTACATTACATAAGGCATTCATTATTATTTTTTGAGCCTACTACTATCAATGAGGCCAGTGTGAAAGCCATGAATCTTGAAAGCAGTGGGATGCACGTGCAAAATGATCACTAAAAAAGAGCCGCAACAATTGAGAGAAGAGGGGAAAATCCATCTTGTACACATTTTGAGAAAGAGGGATACAACGAAGAGAATTGTTGGAAACTTCACCCTGAGTTGAGACCAAAGAGAAATGATAGAAAGGAGAACTAGAAGAGAACTGCCACCACGCAACAAGATCAAACATCTGAGTCAAAAGAAGAAGAGAAGGTCACGACTACGGGTTTTGCATGAGGTAAACCCATTGAATTGGGACCAGATTCCGTTGATGAAAGGAGGATTGCATCTCTTGGAATAGAAGCGGAAGAACCCATCGATTTGGGTTTTGATTTAGGTGATGAAGCAAAAATTTCAATAAATATTGTACCAAATATTTAAAGGACACCTAATGTGGTAGTGTTCGAGGAACTTAAGGAGACCAATGAAAACCTTGAAGTAGAAGATGCTAAGCTAAGGAGGCTCCTACAGGAAGTAGAGGAGGAGAAACATAGTTTTCTATGCCAGTTGCAACCTAAGGTCGAGGCCTTAGGAAGGTTGCAACCTAACCCCCTTGAGGTAAAAAAAAAAGTTCTTTGATTCCATGTACTTTTCTTGATGATGATTTCGTTGCTTTCGAAAAGTATACTATAGGTATCATATCCAAGTTATTGAAGAAGATGGGATATCAGGGGAAGGGCCTTGACATTAATGGCCAAGGCATCATGAACACCATCAAAGTAGAGGAAATGCCTTGTCATGCAGAAATTGGTTATGTCAGTAAGGACATTAGGGAAAGCTCCAAAGCAGCTAGTGACTAGTCAACGATGGATGATGATACCTACCCCTCCTATTCCACTGATAATAATGAATCCATGAACCCTTCTTAGACGAACACCAA
This sequence comes from Pinus taeda, assembly GCA_000404065.3. NCBI lineage: Eukaryota > Viridiplantae > Streptophyta > Pinopsida > Pinales > Pinaceae > Pinus > Pinus taeda. Next base: position 46,582 of record APFE031619874.1, on the reverse strand, counting down.
GGGGAAGCGATTCAAGAAGACCTGGAAGGTTTGGAGGAAAAAACGATTGTTGTAGTTGCTGCAACAAGGAGGGACATCAAGAAAGCACGTGCCAAATTCTCCATAGCTAGAAAGCAGTAATAGAGAAGCCAGCCGATGGCAATGCTCAAACACATTCATAGTGGTCTGCTTTATTAAGGAAAAGACATTTTTTTAATAGTAGTTTGTATGGCCTCAGTTTGTAAATCATGTGTTGCAAGTAAATTTAAAAGTGATGATGTGTTGCCATCACTTCAAAGTACAACGATAATGTTTTTGGGCCTTCTTATGAGTAGTTGAGGAATTGGTCGTTATTGTGTAATCCTTGACCAAAGAGTCTATGGTATAAACTCTTGGCAAGTGAGGGATTGTTGAGTCATGAGTGCTTGTATATGAGTGCAAAAGATGTATTAGTTTTGTGTGCAAATTATTTAAAGTTGTGGTTTGGAAAGGACACAGGTCATATGATGAATGATGTTAATGCTTTTGGTGGTCCAAAATCTCTTAGTGGGGAGGATTCATCCAAGTGGATCTCTAGATACTAGTGGCATGGTAAAAGGATAAAAATTCGAAGTAGCATAAAGTTGATGAACTTGACACCAGATTGAAGAGCTCATCGCCTTGATTCCAATAGTGTGAATGACACTCCAATCTGAGTTCGTATGAGTAATATAAAAGTAGTCAAAGTTTAAGGTTGACTTGCCCATGTGGCAAGCTTAAGGAGCGTGCAATTTGGCAGAAACTTGGCATTGGAATTTGGCTAGTTTTCAAGGAAAATTTGTAGGAAGATTAATTCGTCCAATAACCCCTAAGGTTCGAGAAATTTTCTAAGGTGGGTTATAAAGTTAAAAAAGGGTGGCAGGCCATGACCCCTCCCGCCCTTGGTGGAGCCCACAATTATTTAAATATAAAAAAAGGGGTAGGCGACCATGACCCCGCTACCTCAGGAATCACCATAACAATTTTAATATTAAAAAAGAGGTGGGTGGCCATGACCCTGCCACCCTTGGAACCACCGGAACAACATATATCAATTATAGTGTTGGGGGGTGGGCTATCAACCCCGTCGCCCCTCCACTCCATGTATACAAAGTAACCATGACAATTACAATAGAGTTGTGGGGACGGGTCACCAGACCAGTCGAACCGCCACCCAATATAACAAAACAAACAAGTTTGTGCTAAAATGGAGAGGGGCAGTATTTGATCCCCCGACCCCTCCTAAACCACTATGCTGATTTTGCCACTGCGCCAACAAACTCCATTGGGAGGTCTGTTGGCCAAACATTATATAAAATTTTCTGAATAGTGCAACCAGGGAGTGTGGGCACAAATTCCAATAATTATATTATTTTATTGCAGGAAGGCGAAGCCTTGAGCGGCCTATGGAAGGGGGAGGAACCTTGCCTCAGCACATTTTTTAGAGTGGTCAATTTGGTCTAGTGTGAGAATTAGGAAAGCTTATATAACTTTTGCATAGTCAAAAATTTCATCAGAAAAACCTCTACGATACCTAACTGCAAGATGCTACATCTAATCCAGTGAAATATTGAACCCCGCTTAGGGTTTTACATGTAGACTCCAAATCGATAGAGAAAAGAAAAAATGAAAATGAATTGGTGATGTGGAAAAGGATTGGGGATAGTTAGCATTAACCGCTTAACACAAAGTTGAATCATTCAATTAGAACCCTAGGGTATCAATAGAGGATAATAAGCCAAGTTGCAAGTGTTATATCTTTCCATGCCATCAAACCTATGCATGAAAACTATACTTGAGGAAGGTTCTCAAACCTTGAGTGAATCACCTATCAACAAGTATGGATGGAGCGATAGTAAATATATCAATCTTATACATAATGTTATGGCAAAAGTTTAATAAGGAAGGACTTGAACCTTATATAACCCCATGACACCAATAATAAATTAATACCACGACAATAACATAACAATAACACGTAAGATAATGAGACAACATCACATGAAAATCCATCATATGATTCTACTACAATTATGATGTTAGTATAAGCTACTAGCGCTAGAATGCATAAATTAACTTAGGGACTATAACTATTTTTTATTATAGTCGAAGTAAAATTATGTTTTACAAGGTAATATAGTAATAAAAAAAATTCATTAGGGGATGTTACAGTGGTATTAGAGCTTAAGGGGTCAACACTATGGCTTGTTTAAGGGAAAATAGTAACCAATTGTGTTGTGTTTCATAATAAAGAACAATTGGAAATGTGGCAACTCCACCCACAAGATCAAATTATACACCCTTACCTAAATCAAATATTGAGATATTGGTACAACTAAGTAGAATTTAGGGTATAAATCACCAATTAAGAGCTGGAAATGAACCATAAATGAGAAATCAATTTTTTTTTTGTGTGATAAAGCCAAGGTAATGAGAAGTCAAGAATTTTATCATAAGTACATTGAAAAGAGGAAGATTTCATTATGTAAGCTAAGTTAACAAAATATTAATTGAATTATTCTTGAGATACCCTTCAGTATAAAAATTGATATGTGGCGTGCCTAGGAGGGAAAACAACTGTGTGGATGACCTAAGTACTAACACATGTTAATTGGTAAATCATATCCCATGACTGTGGGATAATGAATAGAGAGGAATTTATAGTTTGTAAGAATAAGGAAGTGTAAGGGTAAAGAAAGCAGGAGTCATACATGTATGTAAATTAAGTAAAGTGTCAAGTCCTATAATGTTAAACGATTATAAAATATCAAATGGCTATGTTAAGACAGAAGGTACGTTGTTGCACCCTAACGAGATTAGGATTATTTGTATAATTATTACATCTTTCTAGATGCAAAATCCTTTCATTAAATTACAAAAATTATGTTTTTACACATAATTTACAATATTATTAATCATAATGATGTTTTAACTTAAAAATATACTATGGATTGTTAAAGAAGGAGACATATATATGGGGGGGAAGATTCTATTTTTGAGTATTACTTAATTATTAGGTATAGTTGGGAAGTAATTATCTGAATGGTATAAATTACCTCCTCACACATATATCATATGAGTAACCAAGAACTTGGATGAGGTAGTGTATGAGGGAAATACTTAAGATAATCTTTGGGATTGAATTGTTCAGGTCACTATTTTGAACTATCCTAGATGTGAAGTTGACTTGGTGGGAGACTCAGTGGTGTGACTGGTCTCATAGGTTGGTGGAGTCACAGAAAAGCTTGTTACAACAATCGAGTAAATGGCACAAACCATCAACATGAAGGTTTACAAACGTTAAGTAACCAATTTTTTTCTTGTTTAAAAACTAGTGAAAAGGAGATATAAGGTGATAAGCTACCATAATAATCTTCCATGGAAGGAGACTACTCTTGGGAATAACGAAGTGAATAGTGAATTTGAGACTTTTAAGTTAGAAGTGACATAAAAATAGTATCTGGGTCACTCCAAGACACCGAGAAAACATGGAAACATTGTAAAACAATGTTGTTTATTCTTAAAAGATACCATTTTTATACTAAATTTAGTTAGTATTAAGTGAGTAAGATTAGAGTGAATTATAGAATAAGGAGATTTGCTAGGAAGGAAATGAAATGGCCACAAATATAGAAATGGGAACTAGATATATTTTGAAAGTCCTATAGTTGATGGATGCAAGGAACTAAAGATTGTTGTGTGTTGTAGACTCGTCATACTGAATCGTGGAATGATTTGCCAATTGGTCTAATTTATAACCACCTCACAATTAGAAAGGTTGATTTAAGTAGATGCAAGATGATCATATAATTTTGAATCATTGAAATGATTTTAAATTGTAATCCTAATATCTAATGATTTGATCTGAAGTGGAACAATATGATAAACACGAATAAATGTAGGCTAGACTCTATGAGTAATCTAGTAGAACTACAAAAAGGAAAAAAAAGAA
>APFE031619862.1:0-47359 GCA_000404065.3 Pinus taeda | reverse complement strand
TTATGAACCAATTTAACTTGAAATTGTCTGGTTTTGTATATTTAATGATATGTCTGTGTTTTCCAGAAATCACAAGAATTGAGTTCATAGTTTTAAAAACATTATAGAAATCAATTTCTACACTAAAATTGTATGCCTGAAATGAGAAAGAAAATAGAAAACATCCATCATGTGTACCAATTCCTCCCCCTCTCTGAAAAATTAGCATGCCCTCATGCAATGCTAGAAAACAAATAGAGGTGGTTGCTACTATTTGTTGAATTCTATGCTTGGTGTAAAACAACATGGAATAAGGGAGTTGTTGAGAATGAATAAGAATAGCAATGGATGATAAAGAATATGAATGACGTGGTCATAGGAAAGAAATGAAGGAACACTCCCCCACACTCGGAAATGATATGATGCTGAAAAAGGGGAAGTGGTAAAGATGTGAAATGAAGGATGATAAATAATGCTCAAAATGGATTTTCATTAAATTCTCCTAAATTCGTAATAAATTAGAAAATTATGTTGTTTTACCTCGAGTTTTACCTCCAAAAAGAAAAATGTGAAATGACATATATGGATTGGCAATTATTGAAGCTGAGTGGGTGCGGAAAATGATGCAAAAGGTGGAATCCAGGTAAGCACACCATGTCTGAAGAATTTTTCACGTTCACGAGCTTCTTCTGTTAAGTGCAATAGTGTGGTCATGCTACGAATAGAATTCTGCCCATACTTTTTGTTCTCCTGTAAACAAAGCACTATTTTGCATACAATGTTCTTGAATCCATAGTGTTAGTTTTGAATAGCAACAGATAAGATGCATGCAAAATTTCAATTAGAAAAACTTATGTATACATGCAATACTAATATGTTGTCAAATCAAAAAGGTATGGCAAAGTGCAGTAATCATATCGCATGCAATCCCATAATGCATACATTCCCCCCTCCAATTGGAAAATGGGTTACATAACCGTAAAGCATATGAAAGGGGTGGTGCTGACGGCAAGGCAATGGAATGAACAATATATCAGTAAATGAATCAGAGTACACTTATCAATGATAGGACGGTGAAAGTTATGGTTATATTGAGAGCAAAGTGTGTAAAGATAGTTATGAATAAGAGATAGGATGCTTTGGATTGATGATAGTTTATGCAAAACGAAAAAGGACAACAATATGCTAAAAAGATGTTTTGCTGACGGTATTCTAGCTGAAAATGATGTGATTGATCATAAAACAATTTCTCATGCATAAAGGTTCTAAACAGGGAAAAAATTAAGGAAATAACTTCTCTTATAAAAATAAAAAAAATAAGAAAAGGGTATTATAATAATAATTGACGATAAGATATAACTTCAATACCATAAGCAGAGCCGCTACTGCCAGCAGGCGTCCATAGCCTCGGCAGGGTTGCTTTTTAACCCATATGAGTCAGGATCCTGAATTTATAACTTAAGAGTTTCAGTGTTGTTCTACAAAAGAGATCAGTGTGCTGGCGTGGTAACCAGATAACCACACTGCCATTCACTGGGATGTAGCAAAAGTGATCAGGCCGGCTCGTGATGAGACCTCCTGTTTCCAAGGGATAATTTGGCTATCCAATGATCATAACCCTGGTGTGGTGGCCATAATGGGAATGTCACTTTGTTACAACCTTATGAACATGGTAGGTTGGCTCGTAATGAGACCCCCTATCCTCCATCTGCTAACAAAATTTTGTTGTTATTACATATTTTTATGATAAAATGAGGGAGGCTCAGTACTCCTTAAGAGTAGAGAAGGTGGAAGAAGTTGAACATGTCAATAGAAAAATATACTCATAATCTCATTTATTACAGACAGAGAATATTATAATCAGGAAGGGTGGAACCAACGTGGTATTAAGATGATCAATCAATATCATGTTCAACAGAAAACAATGTAGTAAAGTAGTATATAAATAATTGTTTCCCTTTTGAAAATAAGCTATCATCAAGGAGTTGTCCTGTTAAAGATCATAACGTGAATGATATTAACTCACTTCAATAGAATCCATAATTCTTGTCCTTATAAAAGTAGTGTACTTCATGCCATGAAAGGGAATCAGTAAAATGTGGTTGAGATGAACTAGGAGTAATCCTACAAGAGGAAGGAAAGGGTTTCTCTCAAAAATATTCCCAAAGTGTTGCTCTTTTTGAAGGAACAGCGAAAACACTCAAAAAGAAAGTGGTGTTCTGTGTAGGGAACAGCAAAGAAAATGCATACCAAAAAAGCAAAAATACACATAAAAAAGTGTGAAAATGCAAATGCCATTCCTTTGGAAAAAAAAAACAGCAAAAACTAAAAGTGTCGTTCCTTTAAAAAATGAAAAAAAAATGCAAGTGTCGTTCCTTTAGAAAAGGAACATCAAAAATCAAAAGTGTCATTTCTTTAGAAAAGGAACAACAAAAACGCAAGTGCCGTTCCTTTGGCAAAGGAACAACAAAAATGAAAAGTGTCGTTCCTTTGGAAAAGGAACAGCAAAAACGCAAGTGTCGTTCCTTTGGAAAAGGAATAGCAAAAATGAACCATGAAAAAGGAACAGCAAAATGAACCGTGGAAAAGGAACGACAAAATGAACTGTGGAAAAGGAACGATAAAATGAACCGTGGAAAAGGAACGGCAAATGAACCGTGGAAAAGGAACAGCAAAATGAACCATGGAAAAGGAACAGCAAAATGAACTATGGAAAAGAAACGGAAAAATGAACCGTGGAAAAGGAACGGCAAAATGAACCGTGGAAAAGGAACGGCAAAATGAACCATGGAAACGGAACAGCAAAATGAACCGTGGAAAAGGAACGGCAAAATGAACTGTGGAAAAGGAACAGAAAAATGAACTGTGGACCCAAAAGGTGTTGTTCCTTTAGAAAAGGAATAGCAAAACGAAAATTTTGTCCCTTTGAAAAAGGAACAGCAGAAACAACAAAAGTGCACATAAATGTTGTTCCTTCAGAAAAGGAACAGCAAGCATAAAATGCAAGCACGCAAAGAATGAATTAGTTGTTCGTTGTATTGAAGTTGAGGATGGGTTACAGTTTAAATGAAGCAACACCTGAAACACAAAATATAAGAGAAATTAGAAAAGGAACAACAAAAAACAATATGTAAATAAATAAATTAAGTTACAACAGCTATGATGTTATGTCAAAAAAATGATCTATTCGAAAAATGTTTTGGCAGCAAAAACATGACATGAATCTTCAAATGGAAATCAATTCTTCATTTCTTCTATTATGAATCCGTTGGGTAATGAGTTGGATGAAATTCCTTTGTTTCATTTAAAATTTATTTCAAGAATCACTCGTCCATAAATTGACATTCTTTTTCTCCTAGGACCTGCAAAAAACGAGTGTCTACCTGCAATAAAACATTAAATCATGGAGAAAGAGAGGTGCACGGCTCCCCTAATCCAAGAATTATGCAAAAAAAACTAACAAGTAGTTACTCTGTAGAACAAATCCATGGAGAAAATAACAAAGTAAAATTTATTTGTCACCTGCGGGAGAGCAGTGGTCGACCATACTAACCCGCAGTGTTTTAATCGCAACTTCTTTGTTTTTTGTCCAAATTGATTGATTCCAAAGCTAAATGAGAGATAATTCAAATGCATATATCCAATAGAAACAAGTTTTAAAAATTCAATGATATGATATGTCAATTTTAGATAGAAAAACCTATATTACAGAGTCATTTTCGATTACCCCACTTAGACCAACGGTTGATATTTCAAGTATAATTTTTTCGTTTGATGTCGTATGAAAATGATTCAAATTGGAAATGAAAGTAGATTCATTTCTTTATCTCCAATAGAAACTGTTTTGAATAAAATAAGAATTGATAGGTCAAATACTGTAAGGAACAGTCAGAAAGACATAGCTTTAAGGGTGTTGAATTACGATAGACAGTCAGTAATTTTTTCATAACGTCCCGATACGATATCAAAAATGAGTGATTCCAATTGTATTGTAAACTAAATTCATAGGGGAATATACCATGGTAACAGGTTTTAAAACTTCATACATTTATGCCTCCAAAAATTGACTGTCCCAACTATGTTCCTGCGCTGCCCACTAGACACCCTGTCAATGTTTTGTTTCTAACTTTTTCGTTTCAAATCCAAATTGAATGGTTCAAATTGGGTTAGAAAGTAGACATCAAGGGCCACCTAGGGTAGAAACAGGTTTTAAAACTATTCACTTTTGGTCCCTCAAAACATGATTGTCCCGACTGTTTTTCCAGAAATTTCATCAAGCCCAAAAGCCAAAAAAAATGATATTCAACCATTTTTTCATATTGATGATAAAAATGAATATAAGTGTTTTTAGAACTATTATTTCCATTATCATTCATCTACATATACAAATGAATTTAAAAAAATTATCAGCGATGTTGATTTCCATAGCATGTTGTAACAAAAAAACAACTAGCTTCAAAAATAAAAATAAAAAAAGATGTGTTTGTTTTATTTGTTTATTTATTTTATTTTCTCTACTATCCTACTTTTCTTTGAGAATCGAAAATGTTTATGTATAAGAGTATTTCCAGTGGAACCATTTTAGAATTGAGGCTTTACGTATGCACATACCCAAATTAGAAAAATGCATGTTGATAAAAATTAGGGTATGAGAAGCCAACTTCCCTTGAAAAGATGGTATCAAAAATTGTTGAAGTATGGAATGATGATGCAAACACATGATGGAGTGAAACCAATCTTCAATATCTCCATTCCTTTCTTGATTTCCTATCATACCATGAAGTTCTTGAGCTTTTAAAATGGTTTGTTGGTGCAACCTACAAGAAACCTCATTTTCTTCCATAGCTTCTACAATTTTTGAATTTAAAACATTCTGAATCTCATTGTAAATTTTCTCTAATGGCACATGTGAGATAGAATGGGTGGGAAGGTTGGGTAAATTTGGCAGTCCAACACTGTAAGCATGTTGTACTGGTTTATTATGGTGAGGGTGTGGAATTAGTTGAGCAGGAAATTCAAAAAAAATGTTGGGCAATTTCTTACCATAACAGAAGATGTTCTTCATGTGTTCCTTCGAAGCTCCTTCTTCCAATGTTCCTGTCAATTAGTTAGTGAAATGGGTGGTGCTTACATCACCACTTGAATGAAATCATCTGATTTGTTTTTCAAAATTTCTATTTTTTTTTCTAAGTCATACAAAAATTCAAACATATATTTCTACCCTAGGTTCTTTAACAGTCCTGTTGGAAAGCGGGCGGGGGAGCAGGGCTTTTACATGCTGCGTACGCAGGTTCTTACCTTCCGTTTTTAATACCCAATTCTCTCCTAACAAGCACTCATCAGATGCACACTACTCTTTAAAAATGGCTACACTCTCCCCGGCAACGGCGCCAAAATGTGGAGCGATAAAAAGGTGTCTTTTATTTCAAGAGTGTACTCAGTCTGAGGCGGCTATTTACTCAAGAGTAATGTTTTGTAGTATAGTGCTTAAAAGCTACAAAAGTAAATGAATTCTTAAAAAAAATCTAACAATAACATAAACTCAAATGCTCTGAAATCCAACTATTCACTCAGCAAACATCAATTGAAGATACAGTAGCAATAACTCATTCCTCTAGAGATTGATGCAATTGAAATCAAACCGGAACAAGACAATCAATCTGGGAACGAGGAAGCAATAACCAATGTTCTCTATAGTTGACAGTCCTGTTTTAAAGAAATCAAAAGGAAATCGAACTTGAACTAAAGTTGTCATTAAAAGTAAACTAGGAAAATTCTTTAAAAGCAAACTAGTGCAATTAATCAATAGAAATGAACAACAAAGTAAATGGGTGCATGTCTACAACTTAACTACTTCAAAAGGCTAAATCACACCAAGCATTGCATCAGTCGAAGGTTCCGTAGAAATAACCCATCCTTTTCATAACTGATGAGAACAAATCCGAGGTCTGGGAGCTAGGTAGCAGATGCTGGGGCTCACTACAGCCTGAGATCGTCCTTGATGAATATAAATGAAATGGCAAGTAAGGGAAATAACAATGAAATAGAGCAGCACATCATCCAAGGGTTTGGTGGCAATAACTTATCCCTTTCATAACTGATGGGAGCAGATCAGAGGTCTGGGAGCCAAATAGCAGAATCTGACACTCACTACAGCCTGAGTCTGTCCTTAAGAAATGGCAAGTAAATGAAACAATAAATCAGCAATCTTGAAATAGACCAGCAATTGAAATGAAACAACAATTCAGAAATGGAACAACAACTAAATATGAATGTACAACAATCCAAATCAAGCACGCAACACATTTATCATTAAAAGGGACAGGAATACGAGCTTCGATACAATATGCATGAATCACAGTTATAAAGTAACAGCAATTGTAACGGAACAGCAATCCCGAATAAACAACAGTCACAATTTAAGAATACATCATACAGTTGTACCGATTTAGGAACATACAACGCGGTTAATCTGTAATCGAATGAAAATCTGTAAGGAACAACAATGTTATATCAATTATCCAAAGGAACAACAATGTGATACAAAGTTAAAATGATAACATAGCATTCCTGTTGCAGATAACGATAGTATCCAATCAAGTATATCTAATAGCGCTGATATGTAAAACAGTAAAGTGCGTCAGATTACTTAACAGAGTAAAAGAAAGAGATCAAACCACACAGGAAGCATAAAGATATAATACAGCAGCAGCGTACTCCACCAGAGGCTGGGCCCTTAGCCGCCAGCGGATGCTGCTGGGTTACTTCAGGATCAAAGATGGAATGGCAACTAGATTTATATTAAAATATCAGAGCAGAGTTACAATGGATTACAACAAGAAGTCTCTCAATCTCTCAGCCATTATCCATTCTCTCTGCCATCCTCAATTCTGACGCTCTAATTCATCCTCAATTCCATCACTCGAATCCCTCTGAAATCACCCCCCTCTCTGATCTCTGTTGTGATTTAAATAAAGAGAGATTAGAGAGAAGTTACAATCAAGATAAGTACAACATGATTTCTATTACAAAATTAGATTGTTTCCAACCAATTGATAAACAAGAAGATATATTTCCATCCAGCTTTGAACAAGAGCAAGACGAATTTGGCTTTGCAGTTGAGATTTGGAGGACGGCTGCAACAACAAATCTGAAAAAATTGTGCTCAAAGAACCCTACGTTTCTCTCAGTACAAGCCAAATTTGGACAAACAGTTCTTTGCTGAAGTTAATTGGGTCCGTTCTGGACAAAACCCATGTTCCATACTTTCCAGATTCTGCTTCATTTGCTCAGAATCTTAACCGCAAAACCGTCACTACTTATTCCAGCGAATTTCTGAGTTGGCACTTTTAATGATCAAGTCATCAATCTGGAGATTATCTTGGAGGCTAAAAATGGTGAATAATGTTACAACTGATCTATTAAAACTATCATTGATAAAATCACGCATAATCGTCAATTTATTAGAAATAAAGGAGAATAAATAATATTCATCCATAAGAGCATAAATCTTTTATAAAATGGATTTAAATGATAAATTATAATAGATGATATAATAGATAAGAGTAAAAATGGATGAAATGGTCGTATTCATGGCCCAACAACAGACACTGAGGAAGTTAGAGAAAACATAACAGGAAAACATGTAAGACAACAAGTTTAATAAGGAGTTCACCCAATGCTCCTGGGATACGTCTCCTGTTCCAGCTCTCAGTGGTGGCCTCTCTATTATGTTCTCAAGTAGATTTTTTACAATAGTGATCTCAATTTGAGTCTCACTAAACAGATAAAAGTCAGTAGGAATGGAGTGCATAGACTCTCCTTACTGAATTTCGACCTCTGATGGTCAAAGTAGTATGACAGGCCTATGCCGAGGAGTTTGCTTGAACCTCTCAAGCCTTCTATGGAGTACACGAAATCTTTGACTCTCTCTAGCTTTGTCTGGCTCGATGTTGCCTTGAAGTCAGCTTGGCTTCTACTCTCTGTTTTCTGCTCTTAGCTATCTGCGTCTAGCTAACTCTTGTCACTGCCTTCTTGTTGTCCTCTGCTTTTGTCAGGTCATGGCTTTAAAGCTAGTCTGTTCTTTTGATTTTTCATTTCTACTTCTTGACCTTCTGGTTTCCTTACCTCTGTCCGTTTGAATTCCTCTGCTCTCTGTCATCATCACTGGGTAATGCCTCGCAGGGAGGTGGCCACATGTTTCATAATGAACTGGGTGTCAAATTCCTTAAATCATTTTTGAATGGTCGTTAATTCTATTTGCTTCAAGGTCGCCCGTGAAACATGAATCATTTGCCAACTGATCATCCACGCCAGACTTCAAATCCCTTGTAATCTTGCTTTTTGACTTGTCAAATCCAGTGATTTATCAGGACGCGCCTCAACTTTTGATCTGGGACCCCCAAATCCGACAGTCATCATTCGTATCAGACGGGCAAGTTGCATGACGTTTACCCATCTGATGCAGGAAATTTTCTCTCTCATCCACCAAACGTGTGTCGCTCGATGTGTGGCATCAGGCGGGACTCAGTCAAAACTTCTTACCACCTCGAGGCCTTCTGATATCCTGTCAGTTTGTATGCTACGGAATCGAACGCATTACTTTTCCACATTTCATAGCATTTTTGGGTCTGGGTGCTTTGGGGCTTTCCTTCACTGAGGGGGATGCCCTGCGATACGTAATTAGCACTTTAGCGCTAATCACGTATCAGAAACCACCCCTGTTTCTTGATTTATCCTCCAGTTTTTCCAGTTTTCTGCCAGTGCGCGTTACCATGGGCCAAACATCTATGCACTCGACCGAGGGTCCTCGTTGCTCTGCTCTAGCCACAACTACAACTGTTATGAGGATTCCTTCTGGTAGCTTTGATTTTTCTAAGACTTGAATCTTTTTGGCATAATTTGAAACAGTGATGAAAACTTAGAGAGTGTTTAGGATCCGATTTGGATCACGGCCTTCCTATTGAAAAAGCTTTTGGACCACCAAAAGTCGGTTTTCTTTTAACCATCAATCAAGTGAGGGTATTGATTCCTCACTTGCTCGATTTCTATCAATTTCACACTGCTTGGCTTTGAACCTTTGAGTCCAATCCTGAGGTACTCAACATCTCCTTTGTGCGTAGTTCTTACCTTCCTGTCCAGAACTATATCTTCCTGCAATTCATTAAGATATTTAGGCAACAGATCATCAATAGAAGGCAATTGACTCTGCTCTTTGGGATCTTCAATTAATGCAGGTTCAAATAGTCTCAAGCTGTTTGCATTAACCACTGAGTAGATGTGCATATAAGCTAGTAGATCAAGGCGAAAAGAATTCTCACCAATTTTCTCAAGTATCTTCAAAGGTCCATACCTTATTGGCTTCAGCTTCTTTCCTTCACCTTGCATTCTATATTTGCTGATATACAGCCAGATTTGATCGCCAACTTAGAAACTATGCTCCATCTAATGCTTGTCATGCCTTGCCTTGTACTTGGCTTGGCTCTTTTCTAGTTGTTCCTGTACTACCTCGTGAATCTCTTGGATTTGTTCAATGAACTTGGTTGCCTTGTCCACATCATTGTGTCCATCAACTTCTATGTCTTTACCAAAGACAAAATCCAAGGGAGACCTTGGTGTGAAACCAAAACAGGTCTCAAAAGGAGATCTATGTGTAGAAGAATGTTTATCTCGGTTGCACATAACATATATGTTCATCCCATAACATAGCTATGCAACTGTTTTTCTTACACTAAAGTGACCTAATATTAGAGAAGTGTGTGCTTCTCGAATTATCTTTACTCTTTCAGTTTGTGGAATGCATAGCTTCCCAAAATGGTACAAGAGTTGGTCCTTAACATGATAATCCAATTCTTCTACTCGTTTTCCTTGACTTAAAGTTGCATATACATATTTAAAATCTATATCTTGAGCATATTTTTTAATGTAGCTCTCATGCAATACTGAATTATGCTTAAGTATAGTAGATGCATTTATAATTGGTCTAGACAACATATCTACAACTTTATTGTGTATGCCCTTTTATATCTGATGACTAAATGAAACTGTTGTAGAAAACCCATCCATCTATAGCGTCTTGATTTCTGCAACTTAGTTTGGGAGTGTAGATATTGAAGTTGTTGATGATCAATATGTATAAATGTCTCTTTGCCCATTAAGTAATGTTTCCACTTTTTCACACTCTGTACTGATGCATACAATTCTTTATCATATGTGGGATACTTAACTACTACAGAATTAAATGTCTCATAATGATAACATGTGGGTTTATTTTGTTGCATCAACACTGCTCCCATGGCATAGTCACTGGCATCTATTTCAATCTCAAATGGTCTTTGAAGATCGGGCAGTGCTAGTATTGGTGTTATACTAATCTTTTCTTTCAAGGTGTCGAAGGTTTTATGTTGTTTTCCTCCCCACTGAAACACCTTGTTCAATCCTGTTAAAGCATGTAAGGGAGCTGCAATTAAGGAGAAGTTAGAAATAAACTTTCTCCAATATTGTGCTGCTCCTAAGAAGCTTCTAACTTCTGTCGCAGATTTAGTTTAGGCCAGTTTACAATGACTGCAACCTTATAGGGATCTATCTTCAATTCACCACCCCATACTATATGTCCCAAATAATTCAAAGATGTTTTTCCAAATTTACATTTTGAGAGTTTAACATAAACATTTTCTCTTTTCAAAACATCTAGAGTCTGCTTAACATGCTTTAAATGTTCTTCCCACGTTTTTTTTAATATAAGAGTGTCATCCAGGTATATAATAACTAAATCATCAAGAAAAGGTCTGAGTACATCATTCATTACTCTCATGAAAGTAGCAGTAGCATCAGTTAAGCCAAAAGGCATAACCAACCACTCATACAATCCCTACTTTGTTTTGAAAGCAGTCTTCCATGCATCTTGCTCTGCAACTCTAGCCTAATGATAGCCATGATGCAAGTTGAACTTGGAAAAATAAACAGCTTCTTTCAACTAATCTAATAGATCATCTATGCGAGGAAGAGGATAACGATTTTTTATTTTTATCTTATCCAGTGATCGGTAATAAATGCACATTCTCCACAAGCCATCTTTCTTTCTCACCAAAACAATTGGAGACCCACATGGTGATGTGCTAGGTCTAATGAACCCCTTCTCGAGCAGCTCCTATACCTACTTCTTGATTTTTGTATTCTCTAAAGCGGACAACCTGTACATTTCGATGTTAGGCAATGGAGCATCTTGCTGCAAATTAATATCATGCACTATTTCCTTTTTGGGCGGCAAACCTTTAGGTTCTTGAAACAATATATCATATTCTGAAACAAATTTTTCTAAATCAGCTTGCTATTTAGCATCACAGCCCTCAAATACATTGGTTTTATCAGGTTTCTTTTCCTTTACAACCATCAGCAAATATCGTTTGCATGAATTTATAATTCGTTTCATCTGCCCTGAGTTTATGAGAGTATAATTATTCTTGAGCTTATGAGCTCTTACAATATATTTGATTCCATCTTTAAAGAGTAGATACTTATTCTCATCTCTATAGAAAATAGCTTTTCTATCATACAAGTAAGGACTTCCTAAAACAATTCCACATATATCCAAAGGAACTATATCTAACTCAACCTCATCTACAAATGCTGACACAAAAGAAAACTTAAGTTTACATTGTCTAGTCACTTGTAGCTTTGCTTTATCACATAACCAACCTAATGGATATGGTTTCTTGCGAGGTGTGGTTAGTAATCCCAACTTCTTTACAATTGCTTCAGAAATTAAATTTACTTGTGAGCCACTATCAAACAAAGTATCAGTCTTTTGATGATTGGAAATAGCTCGAATATGAAAAAGCTCATGTCTTTTTCTCTCATTTTCTTCATTATCAGAAGATTGTGCAGAATTACTAGTAGATGCTTCAGAATTTTTACCTTTTATACCTATGGCTGCGATTGTTGCTTCATCTCCTAAGTCTGATCCCAAATCCTTTTGAATAGCCACAACAATATTCTTCTTCTTGCCCTCTAACTTCTTAAGTTTCAGCTCTGGATACAGAATCTAGCAGTGTTCATCATCATGCCCATCCTTCTTACAGTGATTGCATGAAGACTTGCTTTTCTGTACAGTGTTTGTCTTCCTCTCTTTCCATTTGTGTTTTATTTTCTCCTTATTTTTTCTTGCAATGGGTTTGGATGATCCCTCAACTTCTAGGTTCCCATTCTTACCTCTAGCTTCTAGATGTGTAGCCTGAACGAATACCTCATCTATGCTAGTGGGATTAAACATGAGGATAGTGTGCCTCATGTAGCTTTGTAGACCACCTATATACTTCAGCAGAGTCTCGGGTGAGTCTAAAGAAACTCCTAGAATCAAAGCTCTTTTCCTAAATCCTTGGGTGTAACCTTGTACACTTTTCCCTTTTAGTTGTCGAAGAGTTTGCCAACTCATCATGGCTTGCTGCATGTAGGCTAGTGGATAGAATTTCTTTTTAATTGCAGAAACAAATTCACTCCAGACAGAAAGAATCTTACCATGTTTCTTCATGTCAACTTGTGTCCTGCCTTCCCACCATACGAAGGCAGTGCCTCCAAGGCGTAGGCTAGCCAGCTGAATCATACTCTTGTCTGAATCAATGCTCTGTACTTTGCAATAAACATTAATTCGTCTGATCCAATTATCCAGCTTCTCTGCATTCAACTCTCCATAATATATTGGTAAATCAAATTTAACATCTAATTTAATCAAAGATGTCTTCTTTTTATTTTTAGGGCTATTAGGAGGTGTGATAAATTTTTCTTCTTTCCCTTTGCCTTTAGAGTGGTCATGGAGGAGATATTCTTCTACTCCTTTGTCTTGTTTGGAGTTTGATGAATCTTCATCTCTATTTTTCTTAAATTCTCTATGCATTTCCTCCACCATGGATCTCATGGTCATAAAACCATCCATGAACTGGGGATCTGATTCCAAGGGACTTTCTTCTGACATTTTCCTCATAGAATAGACTCTTCCAATTTCTGGGTTAGTTTCAGCCAACTCTCCTTCTCCTAATTTAAGCTTTGATCTAGTTAGCATTCAACAACAAAATCCAGTACAAGCTTGTCTAACCTTAGTAATCTAGAGCTTTGATACCACTTGATCTAGAATTTATCCAGGACAAAGAAGTAAAGGTGTTACAGACTCATGTGCATGGATGTGCCTATGTTACTTTATGCACTCGATTGATAAGATTGAAAAATACATAGACATTGAGGCAGTTAGAGAAAACATAACAGGAAAACATGTAAGGCAACAAGTTTAATAAGGATTTCACCCAATGCTCCTGGGCTACGTCTCCTGGTCCAACTACCTGTGATGGCCTTTCTATTATGTTCTCAAGCCAAGTTTTTACAATAGTGAGCTCAATTCGAGTCTCACTAAATAGATAAAAGTCAATAGGAATGGAGTGCACAAACTCTCCTTACTGAATTTTGACCTCTGATGGTCATAGTAGTATGACAGGTCTATGCCGAGGAGTTTTTTTTAACCTCTCAAGCCTTCTATGGAGTACAAAAACTCTCTGACTCTCTCTGGCTTTGGCTGGCTTGATGTTGCCTTCAAGTCAGTTCAGCTTCTACTCTTCGTTTTTTGCTCGTAGCTATCTACGTCTACCTAACTCTTGTCACTGCCTTCTTGTTGTCCTCTGCTTCTGTCACGTCATGGCTTTAAAGCCAATCTATTCTTTTGACTGTTTGTTTCTACTTTTCGGCCTTCTAGTTTCCTTACCTCTGTCCATTTGAATTCCTCTGCTCTGCATCATCATCACTGGGTAATGCCACACAGGGAGGTGGCCACCTGTTTCATAATGAACTGGGTGTCAGACTCCTTGAAACATTTTTGAATGGCCGTTAATTCTGTTTGCTTCAATATCACCCGTGAAACATGAAACGTTTTCCAACTCATCATCCACGTCGGACTTCAAATCCCATGTAATCTTTCTTTTTGGCTTGTCAAATCTGGTTATTTATCGGGACGTCCCTCAGCCGTTGATCTGGGCCCCCTAGATTCGACGGTCGTTGTTCGTATCAGGAGGGTGATTTGCATGAAATTTACCCATCCGATGCAAGAGGTTTTCTCTCTTATTCGCCAGACACGTGTCACTCAAAGTGTGGCATCAAGCGTTACTTAGTCAAAACTGCTCACCGCCTCGAGGCCTTCTGATAACCTGTCGATTTGTGGAATCCCGTGCTATGGAACTGAACACATTACTTTTCTGCATTTCATAGCATTTTTGGGTCCGGGTGCTTCAGGTCTTTCCTTCACTAAGGGGGGTTCCCTGTGATACACAATTAGCACTTTAGCACTAATCGCGTATGAGAAACCACCCCCGTTTCCTGATTTGGCCTCCGGTTTTGCCAGTTTTGCGTCAATGCGTGTTACCATGGGCCAACGGTTTGCGTGCTTGACCGAGGGTCCTCGTTGCTTCACTTTGGCCACAACTGCAACTGTTACAAGGATTCCTTCTGATAGCTTTGATTTTTCTAATATTTGAATCTTTTTGGCATAATTTGAAACAATCATGAAAACTTAGAGCGTGTTTAGGATCCAATTTGGATCACCATGTAGGGAAGAGGAGCATTCCAAGGCACTCGAAACCAAAATAGACAGTCTCACGAAAAAGTTTGTGATCTATGTTGAAGTTTTCCACCATTATCGCTTCATTATGAGAGACTCTCCGTAGTATATCACCATCAAGAAGAAATCCACAATGAAATTCCACTTCGCTACTAAAGGGTCGCCAAGAATTAAGAAAGAAAACATTGGATCCTCATCTAGCCTACTGAACACCATTGTGTCGTAGGAGGGGAGTACCTAGGAAACTCCCATCATCCTAGATGACGACCTTGTCACCACAAATTTAGAGTGAATTATTCATGTTCTCTTTGGTCTCTTCTCCCCTGGTTGTCTAACTACAATAGACCTTGCAGTCTCAGAAATAAAGAACCTCAACTTTATATGTGTAGCAGCGACTAAGTCTTTACCTCTTATTTTTTAGTCTCTTGTAAAACGGGTTCGTGAATGGTTCCTAGATATTCACCATTGTAACTATCATAGTTTTCAGAACCCAATTTTTGCAAATCACATTGTAAAGGGAGAAAATCAGAAGCTAGAACAGACTATTTAGTTGGTCTTTGTGTCAGGTTCTCTCTCCATCACAACCCAACTCATGTAATTATTCTCTTTTTCAATAATATATTCTATCTTATTTACAAAAAAAAACTAAAAATTCAAAAATAATGAAGTAGACATTTCCAAGAAATAATTGAAATAGTTTAAAAATAAATCTGCAAATTCGGGAAGCACTTACTCCATTTATGAAACAAATTAAATGTGAATCTTTTCTAATAATGACAACTATCTTATAGGCTATCAATAATCACATCCACTACTAGATCAATGCCAGTTTAGAGGTAATATCATTTACGTTCCCGATTACATGTTGATATGTCCATTCGCTAAAACAATATCGAACCTTTAATATCATTATGTCATGTATGAAAATGAGCAAAGCGCACTTCGCACAATGAAATCACTTTTTTTTCTTCTGATCTTTCTTTATAATGAAAATCCACATACAATTATAGTTGTCAACTTACTAGGTCAAATATTTCTGTACAATAACATTATTAATTTATTTTTGCAATTGATAATGTATTATTAAATAATGTTATTTAATTTAGTTTTATGATTTTTAGGTAAATTTTTATTTAATAAAATCTTTCATTATGTGGAAGTAGCTTCATACACACAATGTAAGCTTTATTATGGGCTTCAGGTAAGAAAATTTCTACACAACGAAACATGTTTCTATATATAGCATGAGTTATATAAATACTTACTTTTGTAGATGCATTTGTTCTCCACATAACCTTTGCATGTGCACAACCACTTCCACACAATTTTGTCCAAACAAATACTTTCATACTCAATAACGCTCTACAAATAGTCATTTACAACTGACTACTACAAATTTTATTATTTACAATATAAGCTTTAATATGAGCTTTAGATAAGAAAAGGTCCACACAATAAAAAAGGCTCCTATATCCAGTAGGACATTATATATGTCTATAACCAAATTACTTACAAACACTGGTTTACAATTGACTATTGCAAAATGAAATATGGATTTTTTTTTACCATGCTTCAAAAAAATAGAACCCATAGTTTAATGTATTATAATAATAATTATTATTATTATTATCATATGTTGTTATGAAAAGATTTTACTCCTAGCAAGAAGCTTCCTCTGCACAATTAAAACTCTCATACCAAACCCCACGTAATGAAAACTCTGTACAATGAAACATTGACAAGTGCAATTCTCACTTTGTACATGCATTCATAAATAAATAAAACTGGGACAAAATAATCATGCTTTCTAGCTGAGAAGCCTTCAATAGTAATCAACACAGTTACAACAACTATAATTGTATTCATATTAAAATGCTAGTCACAACAAATGCAATAAATATCAAACAACCAAAACTTTTTCCAAACATTCATTCCATTGTAAATAGAACTGGAACAAACTAAAGAGTCCTTTTGCTTCACAAGCCTTGAACAATAATGAACACAGTACAAAAACAACAATTGTATTCAGATTAAAATCATAATCACTATAGTTATCATTCAGATAAACATGACAAATGCAATAGATACCTCTGAACTAAAACTCCTGCTAAACATTTATTTTCATTGCCAACAATTTTCATACTGTTACATAGAATATGAAAGCTCAAAAACATTGGCTAATGAACTTATGTTCAATCAATGATATTAGCAAATGCTAAAGAATCCAGAGTAATACAAGTTCACATGTAAAATGATTATCTAATAATTATTGATATAACTAGTAAAAAGTTTTAGTATTCGAACATAGAATCGAAATCCATTTTAATTATCATTCATTATAGAACATTAGCTAATATATAAAATCTCAAAGAAAATACTAGAAAATAGGTGTCCAATTACTATTTACTATATAATGTTTGAGAACCGAATTCCATACAACATACCATATCAAACATTATCTCAAAATTGTTTACATAACTAGTAAACATAGTGAGAGATAGAAAAGACAATAATCAAAATTCAAATAAGTTATGATTGCAAAGCCATGGTCCAAAAAATAGCCTTTGCTACATAAAGTGTTTATGAAAATGCTAATACTTCAGTTGCAAAACTAAATTCATTCATCCCAATCGAGAATGTGATTAGGATCCCTTCGACCATAATATCTAAATGTCATTAGCAACAAATAACAAGGAAATGCATTCAAGAATTATAATATTCCATCATAACGTACAAAAAATATTTCAATAGTAAAATGATTTGATGACAAAAAAAAAATGTTCCAATGTATTAAAGCACTTACAATATGAAAAGTCACAACCCAATATTATTTAGGCCTCATCTATATCTCAGAATCAGGCTTTTTGCAATGAATTCCTTCACTTTAGCTTCAAATAATTCTTTATTCAGAGCGACAATAATTTCCTTCTTAACACGTTCATTGAATATCTCCTCCTAAATTCTCTAGCTTCTTCTTGTAATTGTAAAACTGAGGCATATTACTCTTTGTTAGCACTAATAAAAGTAATTAGCCATTTTCTAATTTCATATGCAGTAAAATTAGTTATATGATCGAACTTTGTTTCCTGTCCTTGTTTCATCTTCTCCAAATCATCCATCAACTTTCCTTTCACAATTACTCCAAACTCATATGTACTGCACGAACCATTTAAATCCTAAACAGTCACTACTTCCTTGAGATACACATCTTCTCTTTGATTTTATATGTCTCCACACTAATAAATGATGTCCTCCAATGTTATGATTTTCTTAGTCCACAAAACCTTGATTTTCCTATGCAATCTGTTAGTCCCTTACAATTTCCTAGGTTGAAAGGAGATCGAGAAGGGTAACCTCAAACCATTTCAGCTCAGTAGCTATCCCTACTGAGCAAGAGAGGGATCTCTCAAAATATTTTATCAGTGAAATGACTCTAAAGAAAATAAGTTTTAGGCTAGAAATGTATAATTGTTTGTGTGTTTGTGAAATTTAGAATTTAGGGTTTGTTGGACTAGGGTTTGGAGCCATAGATAGGTCTAGGTTGTAGGAGTGCATAAGCAAATATGGAAAGGAGCTAGATACCAAAATACCATGGTGTATTTGGAATATTGTCAATGTAGTATAGAAGAGAAAGTGTAGAAGAGACTAATGAGCATAAGTAAACATGAGTTCATTAGCTTTTAGAAGACATAAACATAACTATGAAAACCATATAAATAGAGCTTGAGATCAATAATTATATCTATTTCATTGTAAGGCATCCATAGAAAGAAGAGATATCATGTAGATAAATATGTTTTAGCCATTAGAAAACAAATAAAAATAAGAACAAACACCATGAACTCACTGGGCTAGAGTTCCTTAAAAATAGATGCAATTGTCTTTGTATTAGCTGAGAAGATCATTACATGCAAGCCTCCTCCACAAAAATTCCAACTCTTCTCTCTAAAAGTGAAATGATACATATAGACTCTCTTAGACCACTTGCCCACCTTCAGGAGTTGAATTCCTTGGTGGAGGAAAAGATTCGAAGATTCTCTCAACCAACAGGTGGGAGTGAGAAGGTGAAACTCAAACACTTCTTGGAGAGATTGTTTAGGAATTTGTTTCATTTATGAGGCCTAATAAACATAAAAAAACAACCTATCATGTACATTTATTCATGGCTACATCATCTAGCCTTGAAACAAGTGCCATTACATGAAGATTCTTGACTTTGACTAAGTCAAACTGGAAACTGGAAATTTTACACAGTGAAATTTACAATTTAAAACATAGAAAAATGCAGAAGTGCAACGCTGAATTTGAGCTGATTTTTAGGTGCCTTCCTGAGGTCCAAATGTAGATCTGAGAGAATGGTCAACTAGCCCTTCAAGTCTAGTTTCTATAACATTTTAAATTTTTTAAAATCCCATGGGAAGGCCTTCAAATGTCCATCTCCCAAGGTCACTCCAAGAGCGCAGCGCTTGTCAAAAAAGGGTCTAGAAGCTAGTTTTTGGCCACTTTTTTCCACTTTTCTCAAAATTTTAGTCTCCTCTAGAAAATTTTATCAAATGGGGTTTTAGAGGATGGAAAGAGATTTCCAAAAATGAAGAGTTTTCCTAAAGTGGATTACTGAGTAAAAAGCGTAGCACCAAGGCACTGTGCTCCTGGAACTGTCGAATTTTTTAATTAGGCCTCAAAATTTGCAAAAAAACCAAAAATGCTCAAAATTAGCCAAGAGTAGTAAAATGATGCATGTTAAGCCCTCATAGATGCTTCAGAAATCATATCCAAGTTTCCTTCATCTTTTTGGCCCTTTTTGGCTTCTTTGAGCTTATTCTCCAACTGCTTGACCTTGACGTTACTGATCATGTTTTGGGCATGGTAATGGTGCGCCATGTGCCTTAGCAGTTGGTTGTCTCTATTTGCTTTCTCTAGAATCTTATCCAAGTGATCATTTACCTTTTTGAGCCAATACTCCTTGTCGTGATTGACCTCTAGAGAAATTATGTCCTCTAGGTCTAGCTCTTCATTCAGCAAAATGTGTTCCTCTTCTTCTTGCAATGCCTTCTTTAGCCCTTTTATTCTTGGCCTTTTTCTCTTAACCTTCCCTTGTGTTCCTTCAGGATCACTTGTCTCTATGACTTCTTTGCCTTTTCCGACATGCTCCAATAATTTATTTTTCTCTTTCTCCATGATTAATTGCTTCTCTTTCAGCTGACTATTTTCCTATTCTGGGAATGAAATAATGTACCTTTCTCTTGCCATGTTAACTGTGAGTTCCTTGATCTAATAGTATTTATCTCTGATCATATTCTACATGCTTTAAGTTTCATCCTCTTCCTCTAAATCAACCAACTCAAACTCATGCTCAACCATGTCCTTATCCTGCACTGATGGTCCTTGTTTTATTGATGTCGAAGGCTTGGCCCTTTCATCTCTGGTACGTTTTTGTCACCTCAGGTCTAGGTGCCTTGGGAAAATCCTCTGATTTGTTTGATAACCCTACTTCCATAGGTTTTATTGATGTGTCTTGGTGATGTCTTGGTGAAGTAATCTCATTTCATTTTTGAAACACTAAATGATAGGAAAGGGGAAAAAATAATGAGGGATGAGTGAAAAATGAAATGATGGGTAGGTGGAGTGGAAAGATGGCAAGGGAAATTCTAGGAGGTGGATATGGACTATGAACAACCGATGGATATGAAAGGAAGTTAAATGAAGGAACAATGTATTTGTGAAAGGGGAAAAATAGGGTTTCTAGGAAAACTATCTAAATCCCATAGGAATGAGCTAGGGTTTCAATTTTAGTGAAGTAATTTAATGTTTTTAAGTTGGTTCAGTGGTTCATGTAGCATATTAAACATGGGTAGAGGTGTAGGATGAGGTTTTACATGTTTAAATCAAGAAAACTAAATGATCATCATCAACCCTATCACCATTTCATGACAAAGTCACTAGAAACCCTAAATGAAGAAAGCCTTGGCTTGAATTCATCTTGCAAAATAAAAAGGTGAGTAAGATGATGTAATTACTTGTAGATGAGCTACGATTTTAATAAAAAATATGATCAATCTTAAAAATTCAATTTGGGTGAGTTTCGAGCAAATTTGAGCTACTGTGGCCCAAGCGCAGTGCAATGTTCCTTAGTAGAGCACTAGCCTCCCAAGCGCAACGCACTATCTCTGAGCATAGCACCATCTTCAAAACCTCGTTTGGAGGCCTTAAAATACTCCAAATATAGAACGTGATAGCTTGTTGAAAATTTATTTAAGTATGCTATAAGATGGACTCATTGAGCATGTAATTTGGACACTCCATTAGGGAGAACATTTTATTTTCCCAAGATCGCTCCAAAAACACAGGGTGTCTTTGAAAAAATCACAACACTAACTTGCAGAGAAATTTTGGATGCCTTCTTCTAATCCAAATCACAATCTGAAGCCACCATTGGAAATCTTAGGATGTCGACTACACAATAGAGTCCTTAAGTATTGCCAACACTTGCTCCAAACTCCTAAAACATTGTCTTGAAGTCAAGATTTCTAGAAGTGCAACAACTCTCTCGTAGCAAGTGTACTTTGGGAATTTCTTTTAAATAATAACACATGTTCATAAAATGAAGGATTTTTTTGTTTATTGGACTATAGTGGACAAAAACCTCTTTCATTGTTGTAAAATTATTCTCCATTTGGTCAGAAACATATTTTGAAGCAAACTTGTCCCAATGAGAAATGATGAGGCAAGGAAGTGTACTACAACATTGTCTTATTTGAAATAAAACATTACCTTTACCTTTATTTTTATTTCCCTATGTTGCTAACTCCCTTTGCCAATTGAATTACATGATGTACATGTTTTTGTTTTGACCTATGGTATCATGATGACACATGGAGTGAAACCCTAGACCATGACCTAAAATGAAGAATTTGACCATTTCATGACCCAAGACACTTAAATGAAGATATGATACCTCGAAGAAGATAATGGCCATGATGATTGATGAGAATCATGAGTAAGTGAAGGGAGCAGCAGTGACCTAGACACAACAATCGGTGACCAAATTGTTATTTGAAGACTCACTGAAATGACAAAAAAATGACTTGACACCCTAACAACACATTGTAAGAGAATATTTTATCACCGGTGACATGCTAAACTGACTGACACTAACACGATCAACATGAGGAAACAATTTTTATATTTTTCTAGTTCATATAGTAAATCAAGCTCCCAACTAAAAGTTAGTAGATCATTATCTATGAATTCCTCGTCTCCCTCCATATCACTTTTGACCAACTCGGCAGAAGACTCAATTCTCTACACTAAATGTCATAGATCAAAAGAAAATTTCCATGTAAATTAAATAATTCACAATATTTCGGATATATTACTAATGATATATGATTTCACTGCACTCAGAATATTGACAGACTTCTCAAATCTATGAGATCCAGCACAACTAGAAATTTATAATGGAGGTTTACATATTGCTAGTTGAGTCTCCAGTAAAGGGCTCAGGCTCAAAGTATCTTCGATCTCTTTCTTTTTTTCCTATAGCTTCATATTTTTTTTCTTTTCGTCAACTAATAGAATATGCAAGCACTTCATCG
This sequence comes from Pinus taeda, assembly GCA_000404065.3. Classification (NCBI taxonomy): domain Eukaryota; kingdom Viridiplantae; phylum Streptophyta; class Pinopsida; order Pinales; family Pinaceae; genus Pinus; species Pinus taeda. Next base: position 25,189 of record APFE031619862.1, on the reverse strand, counting down.
CTAGCTTGATGCAATTTCATCAAACCTGGCATTGTAGTTGAAGATAGATCAACATTCATTTCTGCATGATCAACAACCTTTTCATCGAAAATTTGGACCCTTTCAATCTTCAATCTCTTACTACCCATGTCATAATTTTCATCCTGCAATATGACTGAACAATCATCAAAAGTATTTCCTCTTCAACAATTTCCTCCATTATTTTCCAATTTTCTTGCAAACATGTACTAACCCAATTAGGTAGTACATAGCTATCAACTTCCATGTTCATGTCTTCTTCAATTCTCCTCGTTTCAAGTGAACGCTTGGATTTATATGATTTAGTCATGTGTGCTCTTTCTGGAGTAATTCTACGAGGAGTCCCTTCGTCATCCTCACCACCTAATAACCTATCAACAACCAATTTTTTGCTTCTAGTAGTTTTTTTACCTTTTTGTTGGCAGACGAAGTTGCACCAGTACTGTGTGTGCAATATTTAGATTGTCCCATAGGATTTGTGCCTCTTTGCTTATATCTTTCTTTTGTCTTGATGATATCTTTTTTAGCGATTTGTTCAACATTTATTAGTGTTTTTTAATCTTTTGTTGATACAATGTGACTTTCCTCACTCTGCTCTCTATTTATTGGAAACAAGTGCCCATACCTCATAGATTCAAGGTATTCCATGAAACATATTCCTTTATAAACACCTTTAATAGTTTCATCTTCACTTAATTTAAAAGCATCTAAAGACATTTCAAAAATGTTATAATATTAATTCGTATTCTTCATAGTGACTTTTCCAACAGTAAATGGAAAATACATAAATTATTTTTTCTTTTTTAGTTCAGATATAGCTAGCCAATGATGATATTTTTTGCAGACTTTGGCAACAATATACCTATCTAGAACAAACACCGACAACAACAATGGCCCGTCTTCAAAACCATAAGTTCGTATAACCATATTGCTTTCTCTTTCCTCATATTCCCCTTTTCTAAATAGGAAAACCTCATCCTTTGCAGATATTTGAGAAGGCACTTGTCCAGTTACCATGCACTACACTTTCCTTACAAACACTTCTTGAATTAAAAAAAAAAAATTAAAGATGCTTCATGCTTCCATAATATAGGATACCAAAACTTCATTTGTTCATCGCGAAAATTGAATTTAGGATTATGGGGTAACCATCAAACACATGTCTTGACACAAGAGCTGTTGTCAGATATGCCATCATAAAGAACATATTTTTCTTGGGTAATCTATGTAATTGAATAACTGATTCTTTTGAAATGACATCAGTCCAATCGAAAATACAATTATTTTTGTATGTCTCATAAAGCACAAAGAAAATGAATTTTAGAAAATTTTTTGTACTTTCTAGCCCTACTACATGGGTAAAGAGCCAACAATAATCCATAAGCGGTTTCCTAAATAAATAAATATCTACAAGAAAAATACCAAAATGAACCTTAGAAGTTGGAGAAATGAATTCTCGCACAATGTTAATCTCGTGTCCTTCTAGCTTTGGGAAACTATTCACAACATACAATTATAAACACTTGTTTGGTTCTCATAACTTGAATAACAATATGAATGCATTGGGATTCAAAGGAATCATTTTCACTCCTAGATTAATTTCCCTATTTTTTAAATAATAATTATTTTCACAAAGATAAACAATTTCTTTGAAATCAAAGACCTTCAAAACACACCCAACATTCGCTAATCCAACACTCTAAATTGTGTTGCTTGTTTTCTCTTCCATTGACAGATCCACATATCTCTCATACGTTCTCGGCGAGTCAAATCTATCATTGATATTAGCAAGCGAGTTAACCATTTCACTGCAAATAACTTCTTTCCTTGACTTGTTACCCATTTTTTCTTTGCAGTAAAAAACTAATTTGTCAATGAATAACGTATTCAAACCCCATTTCAATTTACAATTCTTCATTTTCTTCACAAACACTGGTTGTTACTATTACTCATGTGAATACCATTAGACATGGCAATCTAGATAAATAGTGATTAAAGATACCAAAGGTAAATTTTACGGAGAGTAAAAGGGAAAGTTTCTGAAATTACAAAAGTGTCTTATTCATTTACTTCGTACTTTGCTTCTACTTCAAGATCATTGGTATACATGTCCTAAGAAACATAAACTTACAATATACAATAATAGACATTGTATATCGAGTCGGTACATTCGCCCACACAGCGTAAAATCACCGCAATTCAATTCTTTTTTTCAATAGAAGATGGTAGCACGAGTGTTTGAACCATATTTTGTGGTAGTCAAAATGGATTCAACATCATAAAAAACCCCATCGGAAAATTTTCCCATACCACAAAAAATCACGCAATTTGACGTTTTTTGTTTTGTTTTTTAAATACGAATACGACATCATGAGTAGTTGAATCATGTTTTTTGATAGTGGAAATGGATTCAAAATCATCAAAAACCTGATCAACACCCACTCAACACCTAGGATCATGAAAGTTGATAGCTATAACATTGAGTCACAAAACATCTTCGCGATATTTTATCAAGAACGTGTTGGAATTTCCATTGTTTTTCTGGTTAAATTTGAAAACTTATAAAACTATCAATAATAACTGCAAATAGTAAAGTGCGCAAGAAAATTCATAAATAAATATTACGCCCACATGTATTCAACTCCCTTCTATAATGAATCAACTTAACAACTAGTCCCACTACTTTGTAAAACCAAACCAATTTTGATTTACGAATCACTTGACACACCTATTTCTTACAAAATTTGACACGCAATTTTGATGCAATGGGAAATTTATTCCACACAAATGGATTTAATTTTAAGCTCTTTGATTTTTGTGAAAATAGTTTAATTATTGAAAACAAAAACTTTAGTTCGTAATGTAATAGGAACAATTGCAAAAATAAAATTGTAAACTAGAAATAATGAACATTTTGTTGATTAAATACTTATTACTATTATGCAATATTAGATTAAGTGTCTTTTTAATTGATACCAACAAGTATTTCTATGTGGTAGAATGTATGTGCGGAACAAAAACGAGAAACATTGTGTGTATCGGTATATTGAATAAAGACGTGGGCACATGCCTACTTTATAAATTTAACGCTAAAAGCACTAATATCTACTTGCACACATGTTTCTTGTTAATAAGAAAACAAACATTGGAATGATTAAAAATATGGATGATGAAAAATTCCATTTAACATTAGGCTTCACTCGAAATAAAAGACCAATGACTTCCATTAAACTACACAAGTCAAGGAACGAAAACTAACACTATATTATATTCCTTGCTTCTCACACCCAAACTCCCAAAACTATTACTATTTCCCATGTCAAGACTGCTACACATGACACGTTGAATAATTAGAAATCAAATAAACCAAAGCTAATCACGATCCACTAATTTAATATCGTCATTATACATGTCATAAGAGACAAAAAACTACCATACCAAACAAGTTTGAACTAACTGTAATCATGATAATTAGTTAAGAAATTTCCAAATGCAAATAAGATACCGAAAAAGGTGAATTGGTTTAAAATATTACAGTGTTATAGGGTCTATGTATTTATGGACTACTTCTGTCATCCATGATTTAATAGGAACAATATTGAGACATCATTGAAGATGAAATTTCACCTTCAAAGATAACTGTTTATGTAAGGAAGTAGAAGCTCATATAATACTCGAAGCTCTTAAACTCAATTTTCAAAGAGAAAATGCTACACATCCAATTACTTGAAATACGTAAACAATTAGAAAAGGCTTCTATCGATATCAGCAAATAACTTATTTCCTTCCTCCGTTGACTATTTCAAAATGCTTCTCGACGCATTTTATTATAAACATCACCTTATTGTCACAAAATCTTGTATCAGAGATAAAGATAACATCGAGATCTCTCTATCATTCCAATGTTTGTCCCATCATTAGTATTTATTATTATTATTATTATTATTATATTAGTTCACAAATCTAACAAATAGAATGAAGGGAGCTACATTTTCTATCACTGCAAATAACCTTTTTCCCTCACTATACTAGTTATTTGAAATGTTTGTAGACTAGTTTCCTTAGAAATCACCACCTGATACTATTTTGAGTCTGAAACACACTACAAAGATAAAAATGCCACCCATATTTTTTATTGTCTCGATTCCTGTCCTATGATTAATAGAAAACAACCTTGCAGCTAAATATCAATCCTATCATCATTTAATTCACCGACTACACACCTTCCCTCGTATTCAAAAAACCATGGAAGCATTATAACATCAAATATAGAAATATGTATTATGTATACTTTCAACATAATACAAATGCATATGTGCGGGACCACAGAGAAAATCCATTTTGGGCAAAAAAATCTCAAGGTTTCGTTGTATGTGTTAGGTTCCTATACCAATAGGTGTCATTTTTCATGATTGACTGTGGAAATACCAAATATGATCATCCTTTCCATGCTGCAAAGGTTCCATGTTATCAAAAAATCAAGATTCAAGATGAAGAGAAAGGGAAGGAATCCCAAAAGAAAGACCAGGGAAGTGGCTTGTTAAAAGCTACTATTGTACTACATGTTGTACAGCAAGTTCAGAAAGTGCAACCACTAACTTTCCCACAATGGATGAATAGCCAGATAGTTTAACACTGACTAGATCATGTTCAAATTTCTTGTTTTAGAATAGAGAATAAGATCTGCTCAAATAGTTCAAGCTTGGCAGATCACTAGATGAGATAGAGAATTAAAGGGCCCAACTGCTCAATCTAAGCCCTTGGTAGAAATAAGGATAGATTTAGATAGGAGGGCAGCCAAAATAAAAGAGGAAAAGCAAGGTTTTCTAGTTCAAATGCACCCAATCAAAGGAAGAAAAAATGTTAGGTGTTTTAGGTTGGGTAGGCAGGTAATTATGAGCTTGTAGAAAGCAGAGTGATGTTCAGTTTAAAAAGTATCACAAGCATCATGGCAAAGTGGCTACAAGTTCAGTGGAGCATGACGGACTTCCCCTCCCATTTCCCCCACAAACTTCACTAACATCCCCTAGGGATACTGAAATATGCACAATAGTCCTAAACCATTTCATTTTTGTGAATTACTAAGAAAAACATTGTGTTTACTTGGTCAACACAAGCGACATTTCTTGTGTAAACATAATCATCTCATTTCCCTTTCATTTCCTAAAAAAAAAAAACTAAGTTTTGCCCTATAAACTTAGCATTTCCCTATCATTTGTCATATTAACACCCTAGCTTATTATATAGCTCCTATTTTAATGTTTCCCTACCCCTACTATATATAAAAAGCAAAAAACCAAAAACATCATATATATCCCGCCCCGGCCTAATATGGCTATGTTTTAAAAATTTCTTGGGAGCCATTGGTCCACCTGGGCCCAATGACAACCCACCACGTGTCCCACCGGGATTTGTTAGACCTTTGGTCAAACAAATAACCATACCCGCTGCGCAATAAACTGGGTTAATTAACGTTTGGTTAATTAAAATACCATATCCACTCTGCATTTCTCGATAACCTAAGGTTTTTAACCCTCCAATCATTATAAAAATGTTCAATTATCATGCGCGCTCCTTCTATAAACCTTCGACAACTCACCTCCCCATCCACTGTTGGATCACGGTCTCTAGATCCAATGGCCCTCATCGATATCGGAGGCGCCCAATGTCAGATCGTTAGCACCCGATGGTCGGCGGTTTTCCTGTCGTACATAGGGACACTTGTCGTATTCTCATTGCATCGAGCCCGCTCTGACAGAAACCGCCCCCGTACAAAAGGTGGTCCGATGGAAACCGTATACCACCGTTTTTCCTACCGCCCGCGTCACTATTCTGTCAGCACCACGTCATCTCCCCCGCTGCCGTTCACCTGTCGTGTCTGCCATGTCATCTCCCACGTCAGCGACCATGTCAGCAACCACGTCACCTTCTGTACTCCACTACCGAACAAAAGCTACATCATGTTGACGTCATCCCCAAAATGTGCCAAAAACCTGAAAAGTCCAAATTTTGAGAAAAACTCGGGAAAGCGATTGTTTTGTTTATTCCTATTTTGTTGACTTGCGCGACTTCTGCATGAAAATTACGATGAATTTGCAACCAAAGCTACACAGTCCTTCACCCTGTGAAATCAACTCCACAGCGCGTTACCTCAGCTCGTCTCGCAGTCCTCATCGTACACTAGGCACCTATAGAATAGATATTTACTCGAAAGTCGCCCACAAACCCTGTTTTTATGAAATTTCTCTGTTAAAAATTACCCAAAGAGCTAAATTCAAGTCAAATGCGTTTTTGCCTACAAACCTCTACACTTTGAGTCACTGTCTGACCATTGTTACCAAAGAAAGCCTGTGAATTCTGTTTGCCTCTGCAAATCGCCCATAAAACTGTAATTCAAGCCCATCTCTGCCTCTAAAATCGCCAAAAAGCACCCGTAAAAGGAGCGCTCTTCCCCAGTTTTTCCAGAATTCCAAGCCAATTCTGTAAACCTTATTGTGACTCTAAATTTCACCGAAGGCAGCAACCTCATCAAGCATACCTCAGTCTATAATTTCCTATGGGAAACCAAGTCCACTGTTCTGCTGTCTGTTACTCCAAAGAGCTCTAAACTCAAGATTAGGGTCACTTAAAAAATTGAAAAGGAGGCCAATTTTCACTATTTTATCTAGCCTCCACAATACATTCTGCATAATTCACCTTTTCCACCATGAATGCTACCCAGTGAGGTGACTACAAGATAAAATTCAGTCTGCAAGATCCTGACAAAAGTCTTATAGCCAGAGTTCTCTTTTCTGTTGTTTCATAAACCTATATTCTAGTCAAAACACAATCAATTGAAGCATGGAGGCTCCAGTGGCTCTCAACATTGCACCCTTGAATGCACCATATAAGGACTTGGAATGGTTACCTCTGGCACACAGGGAATTCCAGATTAAGGACATGATGGGTCTCAAGTCTCACCTGCAAACTTTTTTTCAATTCAGAAATAGCCACAGAAATAACACTGATGTCCTGAGAATCTGGGAATCCAACATGCATATCTACTACCTCCCTTCAGTCAATGTGTTGCCTGATTTCATTCATTTATGTTGTGCAAACTATGAGCCCACAAAAAGAGAAATCCTTACTCCCTCTGGATCTATATTGTTCTATATTACTCCTCAGTCCATAAATGAGATGTTGAATTTTGAGCCAACTCAGCCTCTGATTCCTCTCACCACGAAACTCCTGCTTGATCAAGGTGCAAAGCTTCCTAGCTCAGAAATAACAAGACTAGGTCATTTGTTTATGTAACCACAGTGCCAGCCTAATCATCCTCCACCTTATCATCAAGTCTCATTCAATGAGACAGGGAAACTCCTAATAGACATGATATCCTACATTCTAGTATGCAAAACCAATGAGTTTGTTGATGAAACTGTGTTTGTGCTAATGTCCATGCTCACTCCAGGACAGCCCCCTGTTGTCATGCATGACTACGCCACCTTCATAGCAAACAAAATCCATGAGCAGTTTATGATGTTGGAGAGAGAAAGAGTGTTCAATTATACATCCTACATATATCATATGTTGTTGTAGTATCATCCTGATAGTTTCCAAGTTCCTCTTAAGAAACTAGACTCCAAAGGAGAGAGGAGATCTGTCATTTTCTAGACCTCAGTTTTCCATGAAGTTCACTACTCACCTTACACATATTGTGAGTTCATTGACATGTTCATTTACCCAGCCACTTGCCTGTTGATGATGACTCCTCCTGGCAGGCTAACTGCTGAAATGCAAAGAATTTTACATCTTTCAAGGGGCTACAACATTGGTGATTGGTATTTCTACCAAAAGCATACAGTGATCAGGATTTATGGTTGTGAATTACCCCCTTACAAGCTGCCAAAATATGTCCCCATGAGACTCTTTGCCTTGGAATATTTCAGGCAATTTAGTAGTGCATATTTGACTCATTTCCATGGCAAAAACAAAAAGGCACAGCTCAAGATTAGACATCAATTGGGTCCTTTTGTTTTCAATAAGAGGGAAGAATCCTGGAATGATGCAGACAAGATGCTAAGGGATGAACTCATGCTGAAAAAAAGCTTTATTTGGGCACCATATGACCCTAAACATTTCATAAGCTATAGAAGAGTCGAAAACAATCTTTCTGGATATGTGCACCATCCCATCCCTCACATTGAACAATATGCTAATTGACAGGAATGGGTAGAGGGCACACTAATTGAAGATCTTACTGAAGAAGAAAGATTAGAAAAAGAAATGAAAGACTATGAGAAGAGAATTGACCTGGATTATTTTTCACAGGTCCCTTTCACACAGCCTCAACATATTGGAGCAAGCTCATCAGCTGCTACACCTTCACAACAGTCGGCTCAAGAAACCACTCCACCTGCAAGCAAGGTAAATAAATACAACATTCATAGCAGCACAATACAATGGTAGAACAACCATCTACAAACCAGGAAAAGGGTCAAGAAAAAGGCCCTTCAACGCAAGTAAAGGTAGCCAAGATCCCTGTACTACAAACCCCTCATGATGAGAAAGAGCCAAAAAGAGGGACAGACCAGAGGAGACGCCTACAGGGGAATCTATAGATCAGCAAGGTGAGAAGAGACAAAATCTAAACCCTTATTCTGAGGAAGAATTCATAGAAGAAACAACAGGCAACCTTAGGGGTGAGGGAACTTCTGTATAGCAGATCCCTCCATTTTTGGAAACATCGGCTAGCTCATTTCAATAGGAGCAAGAGAGACATCCTGGTGTGGAGGTTACATCCACCAAGCAACAGAGCAAGCAAGGCTCTGATATCAAGAGAGCATTCACAGAAATCAAAGATAGAAATGAACCAGTGAGGTTTCAGCTTTATAACCAATTGTTAAGAATGGCTCCCACCAATCAACAAATGCTAATGGCAGCCTATGATATCTAGGCAGGGAATATGACCCTTAGTCACTTCAGGCCCACTATACAGTAGCCACAGTCAGCCGCAGATTATATCAGGACCAACCTGGAAGTTCTTGCTAAATACATCCATTCAATAGACCAGATTGAGTTACACAAACAGGCTGGAGAAATGGTATACTCCACCTTGGCAGACAAAGCACTAATGGCTCATAGACTACAAAACTCATTATATAACACTTCTTCCCAATTAGAGCTGGAGAAAGCCTCCTCATTAGCCAAGGATAATAGAATTAAATCCTTGGAATAAATTATCATAGAATTGGGACATGATCCCAAGGATCCCAAAGGCACACAGGCATTAATAAGAAAGAAGGAGGAAGACATATCAGCCCTGAGAAGACCACTAAAGTTGCCAGCTACAATACACCCTCAGAGCACAGAGGTGGCACAGCAAAAAGAAGAAGAGGATGTGGTTAGTTTACTGATGAGGATGAACCAAAGATTGTTGGATACAAAGAAAGCCTTGGAAGTAGCTCTACAAGGAAAAAAACAGGAGTTCGCCTCTCAGCCAGCTCAAACAGCTCCAATTCTCACAGCTCCTCCTCCAGCAGTCACCATAACAGCCCCTCCCCTTGATCCAGCAGGTACCTCAACTTCAGCAGCAACTATAGCAACTGCACTACAAGAGGTCAGCCGGAGCATGGAAGAAATGATGAAAGAAATAAAATATTTGAAGATCCAAGTGGCAGAATTAAAGGAAACCAAGGAAAAACTAGCCAAAATTGAGGTTATTTATGACAAATCAAAAATGATTGTAGCTGAGAAAACAAGGGAAGTGAAGGCCCTAGAGAATAAGTAAAGGCCTTGGAGAAGGACCTCACTCTCCATAGAACTCTGACAGAAATCAAGACCATTTTGTGGGATAAGATTGGCCAAGCTATTGCTAATCAATGGACAACAATACAGACTATTTTTGACCAAATAGAGTTGATAGGAGTGGCTCAATATGAAACTCAAAAGGCCAGGGTATTGTTGGAAAATAAGCCTGAGCAAGCCAATCAAATGATTCATTTTTTGAACACTCATACCAATGAACAATTAGCATCTCTAGACAATCATAACAGGACAAAGACTATTTTAAGATCCAAGAAGGTGCTAACTATGAGGACATTTGTTCAAACTGTAGAAAGAAAATGCCAAGAAATGCAGAGAGAGATAGAGGCCTTCAGACATAAATTTGCAATGTTGCAGAGCAAAGGTTTACCTAGCCTGTTCACTAGCACTGGGAAGCTGTTAAAGCAGGAACAGTATGCTCATAGGCTAAATACCTATGTGCAAAATCAAATTACAGCATCATCAAGCAACTCAGAAGAGGTAGTGCCTCCTTCTGGACAAAGTTTATATGATAAATTGGAAATTTTGTTTTTTATTGAGCATGAGGTGGCACATCTTTTTGATTTCCAGCCAAATTATTACAGGTACACTGAAGCTGATGAGACACTAATTAAATTGAGAAAGCATCAATTACCAATAGATCAGTGGTGGCAAAGCATGCTGGAGGTCTTACCAAGGTAGTCGGGTTCTCCTTTTTTGTAAATTGTGTGCATTACAGGGAAAAGGTAATATCAGGGTCTCCTATCATAAAATCAAATCAACCGAGGAGAGAATTTGCGCAAAAAGGTGAAACAAACTAAGGCACAAGTGGCAAATGATAGCACATCAGGAACGCACATCAAGGAAACAGTGATCGACTGACTATCAGAGCCAAAAAGTCAGCAATAACAGGACACCTAAAGCAGCCAGTACAGCATAGTTATTTCCTCATCTATTGCTGCGCAGTTTTTTTCACATCAGTTATTTCCCATGCCAGAGTAGATGGATAAATTTATGTCTTGATATTTCCCTACGAGATATTTTGTAAACTTATTATAAATACTTTCAAAAGAGATGTATTAGTGTTGGCTGATGAATATCATTCTGGACCCGCTCTGTATACTTTGAGAATTCTTCTGAAATAAAATTGTTGGATGATGTGTTGGTGAATTTGCTGGTTGTGGAATCGATGGCTGAAGGATGTATTGCAGAATTCTTATGTTGATGCATGGATCAATAAGTTTCCTTTGCTCTTGAGTTACTGAATTTTTGTTTTATTTATCATACGAATATCATGTTCTAAGTTATAGGAAAAAAGAATAACCCAGAATTTACTTTGTTGTACTCTGTGTTCAATTCTTGTAGCTTTTTATGTTTTCCACAGGACTAGCATAGGCAAGAATTATTAACTTCTCTTGTCTCCCTGGTTCTTCCACACTAAATATTATCAAGGAATTCTTAATTTCTCCCTGATAATGTTTACACACTTTCCCTCTGTTAATATAATGAAATATTATTGATTGCCTTTCATTTCTTGATTTCATTTCATCCTTTTTCAACTTCAATGTTGTTCTGTGCTTAATTATCTTGCTCTGCAATTTTCCTATTGCCAAAGAAACCATACCCAGAAGTTTATTTCCATTAGACTCCATCAACCCAATGGTCTAAACTTCTCTCAAGTTACTACCTTGTTTCTACTGATTGTCATCTTCCAAACACCAAACAAAACTTGTGCTTCATAACTAGCCTAACATACAATCAAACAAATCTAAATCACAAAGAGAGAGCCCTCTCTGGTTACAAATTGGCTAGGATCTGCAGCTAAAACATTGGTTAGTGGTTACCTCGGTCGTATTCCCTTCTGGAACCAAGGATCAACATGAGTGATAACATTATTGGCGACTCCGCTGGGGACCTAAACCAAAAGAGATCAGTCTCCCTGTTTCAAACATATTCGAAGGAAAATTAACAAAAACAGATTTAGAAGCTGGCTCCAAAAAAGAAAGCTCGTTACACCAGATCTAATCCAGATCCTAATCCCCCAACTATATTTGAAAATTCTAACTTGATCCCCAAAACCCTTAGGAGACAAGAAAGTATAGAATCTGCTGATTTAGACCTTGATACACTTTAGCAACACCTTACAAAATCTGCGCTTACCCCTGGGAGAGAAATGGTCCTTGCTATCAATACTACAGCCTCTCTAAGTTCTTCATCCACACCTCAAAGTATTCTTTCCACTCCCCTATCCACCACTCATATTTCTACTCATGTCCCCCCTGTTCCAGCCCTCTTATTCCTTCCTGCTACCCCATTTATCCCTGTAAATATGGCCAACCGTTATACTCCTTTGTAGTTGCCTGCCAATCAAGGGGCTATGCCTCAAGACTATCAAAGCAAGATCACCTACTTTGATGGTACTAGCTCCTATACAGCTCAACAACACACCAATAAAATGCAAGATTATTTTGAGAACTATGAAATTGATGATGATGATGTGAGAATGAAAATCTTTGTCCAAAGTCTAACTGGTGAAGTGAGGACCTGGTTTAGAGCACTTGCTGCAAATTCTATAGCCAATCCAGAGGCCCTATATCAATCCTTCTTAAACATATGGGAAAAGAAGAAAGACCCTTTACATATTTTAACTGAATATGACAACTTAAAAAGGGGCCCACAATAAACCGTTCAAGACTACTGTGCCAGGTTCAATAATGTCTATAGTGCCATTCCTTAGAACCTTAGACCTCCCCCTGACCTAGCCTTGATCAAATTCCCTAATGGATTTGATTCGGACATGGCATATAAGCTGAGGGAAATGGCCCCATTAAGCTTAGCAGACATGCGGAATATAGCTGTTAGTGTAGAGGCAAACTTGATTTCTAAACAAAACCGAGCTAGAACTGAAAGAAGGACAACTTTCAAAGAAGTACCTTCAGCATTTTAGCAAAAGATAGATGCAATCATTAAAGGTATGGACAGATTAGGAGATAGAGTGGAGACTATTGAAAGGAAATCATCCTGGGAAGGACAACCAAGTAACACAACAAGAAGCCCAAACTTTAGAAAGAATCAAAACCCTAATGCTGGAAGGACTAGCCCTGATTAGAACATCAGACCCCCATTTCAAGAAAATTATGCTGAAGCCTCAACCTCTAGTGAGCCTACAGAGGACACACAAATTAATCTAATGGGTTTAAATGGTGAGCAAAAAATTTTCCTAACACAGGATGATCAAGAGGCTCATAATTTAAATCAGTTTCAAACCAAGTCTGGAGAATCATTTGATTTTAAAGAAGGCTATGATGCAACAGTATATGAGGTTCATAAACAATACAAATTGAGAAGTAGAACAATAAATGTACCTGAACCTACCAACTTGAAAGATACCAAACAGCCCAAGAGTGCTAAGGATACTTCTCCCCTCACAGAATTCCCTACTAAGACAGACCTTAACCCAAAAGAGACCATCATAGAGGACATTTCAGACCTAGAACCATCAAACAATCAACCATCTTCTTCCTCCTTTCCAAAAGAAAGTGTAAATAGATCTACTGTAGTAAATTCCAAAGTAGATGCAGTTCCTTACAGCAGTCCTGATAAAGAAAAGAACATGGAAAACACAACAGAAAAGGAAAAGTCTGTTGTCCACAATACAAGAGTTCAAGTGGAAAAACCTTTCAACTTAGAAACAGAAATAGGTAAGATAAAAATAGCCATGCCACTCTCAGAATTGGCTAAACATGAGGTCTACAGGGAACATATTAATAGGTCACTTCAAATATCAGAGACTAGGGATGCAGTGAATGTCCTAGATGACCAACCAGAGCTATTTTTTGGTCCTGAAGTCAATGGTAAGACAGTAGATGGAGGAGTTCCTCCATTCTATGTGAGCTTGAACATTCATGACAAAGTGTTACATAATGCAATGTTTGATTCAGGTGCTTCCCATAATCTAATGCCTAAGTCAGTGATGGAAAAGCTAGATCTAGACATCATAAGGACATATAAGGACTTGTTCTCATTTGATTCCAGCCAGGTCAGGTGTCTGGGCCTAATCAAAGACCTTTGTGTGTCTTTAGTACAATATCCAGCCAAAACAATCTTGATGGATGTGGTGGTGGCTGATATCCCACCTAAATATTGCATGCTCTAATCCAGATCTTGGGGTGTAAAACTCCAAGGATCTTTGCAACTAGATATGTCATATGCCACCATTTCAGTCTTTGGTCACCCAAAGATATTGTACCGAGAAACATTGATGAAACATGTGGTTAGCAGTCAAGAGAAACCCCAAAATTTCCCCATCTATTCAATACATTCTGATATGGATTCATTCATCTTATACACTGCTGAGATGTGTCCCAAAACTGAGGCCAAACTCCTAGAAACATCACAGACAATGAACATAAATGAAAAATCCAGTGCCCAGGACCAAAAAAATTGTTGATGTGATTGATGTAACAAGTGAACAAGATATATCATATCAGTTACAAGATTCACATCTACTTCCCACTAAGCAAGTTCCCAAAACACCTGAGACTAGTGGTGATCAAGAAACCTTATGGTACTTAGAGTTTGATGGATCAGTAAACAAGTTGGGAGCAGGGGTAGGGATTTGGATACACAACATACAAAATGGCCAGGCTCAGGGTCATGAATATATGCTAAATTTCAAATGCACAAACAATATGGCCGAATATGAATCCCTTTTGCTGGGACTTAAAATGATTAGAAGTCTACGGGTGACCAAGATTTCAATTCTAGGGGACTCAGACTTGATAATACAATAGATGAAGGAAAACTTTGTTACAAATGATCCTAGGCTAAGAGCTTATAGGGGTGCAGCCATGGAAATACTGAACACCTTCTTGGAATCACAGCTCACCAAAATTCCAAGAAAACAAAACCTACATGCACATAGTTTGGCAACCTTTGCCAGCACTTGCAAACTTCCATTCAAGCCTAATCATCACTTCACTGCTGAGATCAAACAAAGACCTGTTGTCCCAGATAATGTGAAAAATTTGCAAGTGTTTGAGAATGATACCCAAATCAATAATTTCCTCACTCTAAAAGAAGAATTCTCGAGCATAAACATAGACACAAGCACTATTGATGAACAACAGCAAATTGACAAAATGGAGCAAAATATATTAGCTGAAGCAGCAAATTTGATTTTGCATCCAACAACTTTTGACCACAAAAATATGCAAGAGCTAAAACAAATGAATTTTGATGAACTAACTGAGGAAGAATCCAAAGTAATTGAACCGAAGGAAAATGTCTTGCCCACAGGCCCGACTCCTTTGGAGGATATATTTGATTCAAATGACATTCCAAGAAAGAAAAAAATGCAACCATTAAATGCAGAAATTGAAGACTGCAACATTGGAACCACAGAAAATCCCAAAATGATAAAACTCTCCAAAACATTGCCTCCTGACCAAAAGGTCAAATACATTAAGTTGTTTTCAGAGTTACAAGATGTCTTTGCATGGAGCTATGAGGATCTAAAATCCTATGACACTTTTGTTATCCAACATACAATACCCTTGAAAGAAAATCAAAAACCTTTTAAACAGAAGCTAAGAACGATTAATCCGGTCCTCCTTCCCCTTATTGAAAAGGAAGTCAAAAGAATGTATCAAGCTGGAATAATCCACCTATTAGGTTTTCTGAATGGATTTCAAATCTAGTGCCCACTAGGAAGAAAACTGGAGAGATAAGACTTTGTGTTGACCTGAGAAATTTGAATAAAGTCTCTCTCAAATACCACTACCCCTTACCCAAGATGGATCACATTTTACAAAGGGTAGTGGGTGCTTTTAGGATCTCATTGTTAGATGGATTCTTAGAATTTAATCAGAACTTAGTTCACCCAGATGACCAAGATAAAACGGCCTTTACAACACCCTGGGGAACCTTTCAATATGTGAAGATGCCTTTTGGAATAAAAAATGCAGGAGCCACATTTGAGAGAGCAATGGACATAGCCTTTGCTAAAGAGATCCATGACTTTTTAGTCATATACCTTGATGATCTCACTGCTTTTTCAAAATTAGACCAAGAACACCTAGATCATTTGAAGCAAGTGTTCCTAATTTGCAGAAAATATGGCATATCATTAAACCCAAAGAAATCATTGTTTGGCCTGGAAGAAGGCAAACTCCTAGGTCACATAATTTCTAAAGATGGAATAAGAATTGATCCAGACAGAATACAAGCTATCCTTCAAGTCCCTCACCCAAGAAACATCAAGGAATTACAAGCATTTCTAGGGAAGATCAATTTCCTTAGAAGATTCATTCCCAATTTGGCCGAGCTAATTAGACTATTGAATAATATGTTGAAGAAAGATTCTAAATTCAAATGGACAATAGAAGCTAAACAAGCCTTTGAAGAAATCAAAATATCTTTAACAAGAACACCTATTCTCACAAGCCCCAAGTTTGATAGAGATTTCATAATTTTTTCCTTTGCATCTGAGCATACAATTGTTGCTGTCCTATTACAAAAAGATGACCTAGGATGTGAAAAGCCCATTTCTTTCTTCAGCAAATCACTTAGAGATGCTCCACTCAAATACCAAACCATGGAGAAGCAAGCTTATGCTCTTGTAAAGGCCATAAAGGATTTTAGAGTTTATATCTTGTACTCTCATGTAATTGCCTATGTTCCAAATGCAGTGGTCAAAGATATTCTAACTCAAGAGGGAATTGAAGGTAAAAGGGGCAAATGGATAGCCAACATTTTACAGTATGACATTGAAATTAAACCAACAAAACACATAAAGGGACAAGGATTAGCTAAAATAATGACTGAAACCAACTTTCAATCCCTTGACATCAATGAACTAGATAACGAACAGGAGATGGCGACTCCACAGATCAATCAAGCCTTTTTACAATCACCTTGGTACACTGATATATGTTATGTATTGTTAAACGTACAAGCTCCTCCAGAGTTATCCAGGACTAAAAAGAGGTTCTTGAAAATGAAAGCTTCAAATTTTTATATTATAGACAATGTTTTATTTTGGAAATGAAGGTATTTTTCTCAATTGCCTAATTTGGGATGAAACTGACAAAATACTCAAGGAATTTCATGCAGGGGACTGTGGAGGACACTTATATTGGAAATCCACAGCTGATAAAATACTAAGAGCTAGGTTTTACTGGCCCTCCCTATTCGCTGATGTGAGAAAGTTTGTAGTTTCTTGCCATAAATGCCAGATCTTTGAAGGAAAAAGGAAGCTGTTACCCTTACCCCTCAAACCTATTTCAACTGAAAGGCCTTTTCAACAATGGGGATTAGATTTCATTGGTGAAATTCATCCTTCCTCTTCCGAACAACACAAGTGGATTTTAACTGCCATAGACTACTTTACCAAATGGATAGAAGCTATCCCTTGTAGGCAAGCCAATGACTCAATCATCATGCAATTCTTAGAAACCAATATCCTATCTAGATTTGGTTGTCCAGAGAAGATTATTACAGACAATTTTGTTGCCTTTAAGTCCAAAAGAATGATCAATTTTTGCCACAAATATCACATTACCTTAGGTCATTCCACAGCTTATTATCCTCAAGGTAATGGTCTAGCAGAATCATCCAATAAAAGCCTGATCAACATCATCAAAAAAGTCTTGGAGGAGAACAAAAAGAACTGGCATAAAAAGTTAGTAAATGCACTGTGGGTAGACAGATTGACCACCAAAAGATCTATTGGAACCAACCCATATGAATTGGTTTATGGCATGGAGGTTGTGTTCCCCTCATCCTTGGGAATCCCTGTGATCAAATCGTTGCAAGAGTTACAAGCAGAACCCAATGACATCCAAAGGAGAATCAATCAAACTATTCACTTGCAACAAACTAGAGAGGAAGTATATCAGAGAACTCAGTTTCTGCAAGATAAACTCAAGAAGATTTTTGACAAAAGAACAAAAGCTGAGGATTTCTTCATAGGAGACAAAGTGCTAAAGTGGGATTCTAGAAGGGAAGACAAAGGAAAACATGGCAAATTTGATTTCCTGTGGAAAGGTCCTTTTGTCATCCAGGTTGTACAAGGAAACAACACCTATTTTTTGAAAAGTTTGGATGGCACAGAAGCTCAGAAGGCCCAGTCAATGGGTGAATGCTCAAGAATTATTTTGATCCTCCTTGTTAAAAAGAACAAGAATGTATTTTGTACATTAAAAGTGTTTATTTTAGCAGTTCATTTCAGCAATAGGATAGGAAATAAGATGCAACAAATTTTGAGGAGAAAAGAAAACAAGCTATACCACCCTTGGTATATATTTTGAGTTTACCATAAACAATCAAGAGAGAACTAGGAAAAAGTAGAGATCATGGCAAACAATTCTGACCAACCATCAAAGATAGAGCTGTAGTTAGGTTCAGATCAGCTTATGAGAAATGCATCCATGCCACAAAGATTCAGTTGGTTAGCATGCAGCAAAAGGAAGAATCACAACAAGAATTGAGAATAAGGCATCTGACTTGTTGTTCTTGGCTTTTCTCTTGGAAAATCAATCCTCAAGTAGAGCCACTGTTAGGTTCCTATACCAATAGGTGTCATTTTTCATGATTGATTGTGGAAATACCAAATATGATCATCCTTTCCATGCTACAAAGGTTCCATATTATCAATAAATCAAGATTCAAGATGAAGAGAAAGGGAAGGAATCCCAAAAGAAAGACCAGGGAAGTGGCTTGTTAAAAAGCTACTACTGTACTACATGTTGTACAGCAAGTTCAGAAAGTGCAACCACTGACTTTCTCACAATGGATGAATAGCCAGACAGTTTAACCCTGGCTAGATCTGTTTAAATTTCTTGTTTTAGAATAGAGAATAAGATCTGCTCAAACAGTTCAAGCTTGGCAGATCACTAGATAAGATAGAGAATTAAAGGGCCCAACTTCTCAATCTGAGCCCTTAGTAGAAATAAGGATAGATTTAGATAGGAGGGTAGCCAAAATAAAAGAGGAAAAGCGGGGCTCGCTAGTTCAAATCCACCCAATCAAAGGAAGAAAAAATGTTAGGTGTTTCAGGTTGGGTAGGCAGATAATTATGAGGTTGCAGAAAGCAGAGTGATGTTCAATTTAAAAAGTATCACAAGCATCATGACAAAGTGGCTACAAGTTCAGTGGAGCATGACTAACTTCCCCTCCCATTTTCCCCACAAACTTCACTAACATCCCCTAGGGATATTGAAATCTGCTCAATAGTCCTAAACCATTTCATTTTTGTGAATTACTAAGAAAAACGTTGTGTTTACTTGGTCAACACAAGCCACATTTCTTGTGTAAACATAATCATCTCATTTCCCTTTCATTTCCTAAAAAAAAAAAAAATCTAAGTTTTGCCCTATAAACTTAGCATTTCCCTATCATTTGTCATATTAACACCCTAACTTATTATATAGCTCCTATGTTAATGTTTCCCTACCCCTACTATATATAAAAAGCAAAAAACCCAAAACATCATATATATCCCGCCCCCGCCTAATATGGCTATGTTTTAAAAATTTCTTGGGAGCCATTGTTCCACCTGGGCCCAATGACAACCCACCACATGTCCCACCGGGATTTGTTAGACCTTTGGTCAAACAAATAACCATACCCGTTGTGCAATAAACTGGATTAATTAATAGTTGTTTAATTAAAATACCATATCTGCTCCGCATTTCTCGATAACCTAAGGTTTTTAACCCTCCAAGCATTATAAAAATGTTGAATTATCGTGCGCGCTCCTTCTATAAACCTCCGACAACTCACCTCCCTGTCCATCGTTGGATCGCGCTCTCCAGATCTAATGGCCCTCATCGATATCGGAGGTACCCCAATGTCAGATCGTTAGCACCCGATGGTCGGCGGTTTTCCTGTCGTACCTAGGGACACTTGTCATATTTTCATTGCATCGGGCCCGCTCTGACAGAAACCGCCCCCGTACCAAAGGCGGTCCCGAAACCGTATACCATCATTTGTCCTACCGCCCGCGTCATTATTCCGTCAGCACCACGTCATCTCCCCCGCTGTCGTTCATCCACCGTGTCCTCCATGTCATCCCCCACATCAGTAACCATGTCAGCAACCACGTCACCTTCCGTACTCCACTACCAGACAAAAGCTACGTCATGCTGACATCATCCCCAAAACGCGCCAAAATCCCAAAAAGTCCAAATTTTGATAAAAACCCGGGAAAGCAATTTTTTTGTATTCCTATTTTGTTGACTTGCGTGACCTCTGCATGCAAATTACGAAGAATTTGCAACCAAAGCTGCATAGTCCGTCACCCTGTGAAATCAACTCCACAACGCGTTACCCCAGCTCGGCCCGCAGTCCTCATCGTACACCAGGCACCTATAGAACAGGTATTTACTCAAAAGTCGCCCAAAAACCCTGTTTTTACGAAATTTCTCTGTTAAAAATTACCCAAAGAGCTAAATTCAAGTCAAATGCGTTGTTGCCTGCAAACCTCTGCACTTTGAGTCACTGTCTGACCATTGTTACCAAAGAAAGCCTGTGAATTCTGTCTGCCTCTGCAAATCACCGATAAACCTGCAATTCAAGCCCATCTCTGCCTGTACAATCACCAAAAAGCACCCGTAAAAGGAGCGCTCTTCCCAGATTTTTCCAGCATTCCAAGCCAATTCTGTAAACTTTATTGTGACTGTAAATTTCGCTGAAGGCAGCAACCTCCTCAAGCATACCTCAGTCTGTAATTTCTTGTGGGAAACCAAGTCCACTGTTCTGTTGTCTGTTACTCCAAAGAGCTCTAAACTCAAGATTAGGGTCACTTAACAAATTGAAAAGGAGGCCAATTTCCACTGTTTTATCCAGTCTCCACAATACATTCTGCATAATTTGCCTTTTCCACCATGAATGCTACCCAGTGAGGTGACTACAAGATAAAATTCAGTCTGCAAGATCTTGACAAAAGTCTTAGAGCCAGAGTTCTCTTTTCTACGGTTTCATAAACCTATATTCCAGTCAAAACACAATCAATTGAAGCATGGAGGCTCCAATGGCTCTCAACATGGCACCCTTGAATGTACCACATAAGGACTTGGAATGGTTACCTCTGGCAGATAGGGACTTCCAGATTAAGGACATGATGGGTCTCAAGTCTCACCTGCAAACTTTTTGTCAATTCAGAAATAGCCATAGAAATAACACTGATGTCCTGAGAATCTGGGAATCCAACATGCCTATCTACTACCTCCCTTCAGTCAATGTGTAGCCTGATTTCATTCATTTATGTTGTGCAAACTATGAGCCCACACAAAGAGCAATCCTTACTCCCTCTGGATCTATACTGTGCTATATTACTCCTAAGTCCATAAATGAGATGTTGAATTTTGAGCCAACTCAGCCTCTGATTCCTCTCACCATGAAACTCCTACTTGATCAAAGTGCAAAGCTTCCTAGCTCAGAAATAACAAGACTAGGTCAGTTGTTTATGCAACCATAGTGCCAGCCTGATCATCCTCCACCTTATCATCAAGTCTCATTCAATGAGACAGGGAAACTCCTAATAGACATGATATCCTACATTCTAGGATGCAAAACCAGTGAGTTTGTTGATGAAACTATGTTTGTGCTAATGTCCATGTTCACTCCAGGACAGCCCCCTACTGTCATGTATGACTATGCCACCTTCATAGCAAACAAAATCCATGAGCAGTTTATGATGTTGGAGGGAGAAAGAGTGTTCAAGTATACATCCTACATATATCATCTGTTGTTGTACTATCATCCTGATAGTTTCCAAGTTCCTCTTAAGAAACTAGACTCCAAAGGAGAAAGGAGATCTGTCATTTTATGGACCTCAGTTTTCCATGAAGTTCACTACTCACCTTACACATATTGTGATTTCATTGACATGTTCATTTACCCAGCCACTTTCCTGTTGATGATGACTCCTCCTGGCAGGCTAACTGCTGAAATGCAGAGAATTTTACATCTTTCAAGGGGCTACAACATTGGTGATTGGTATTTCTACCAAAACCATATAGTGATCAGGATTTATGGTTGTGAACTACCCCCTTACAAGCTGCCAAAATATGTCCCCATGAGAATCTTTGCCTTGGAATATTTCAGGCAATTTAGTAGTGCAAATTTGACTCATTTCTATGGCAAAAACATAAAGGCACAGCGCAAGATTAGACATCAATTGGGTCCTTTTTTTTTCAATAAGAGGGAAGAAGCCTGGAATGATGTAGACAAGATGCTAAGGGATGAACTCATGTTGAAACAAAGGTTTATTTGGGCACCATATGACCTTGAACATTTCATAAGCTATAGAAGAATCAAAAACAAGCTTTCTGGATATGTGCACCAGCCAATCCCTCACATTGAACAATATGCTAATCGACAGGGATGGGTAGATGGCACACTAATTGAAGATCTTACTGAAGAAGAAAGATTAGAAAAAGAAATGAAAGACTATGAGAAGAGAATTGACCTGGATTATTTTGCACAGGTCCCTTTCACGCAGCCTCAACATATTGGAGCAAGCTCATCAGCTACTACACCTTCACAACAGCCGGCTCAAGAAACCACTCCACCTGCAGGGAAAGGTAAAGAAATACATTATTCAAAGCAGCAGAATACAATGGCAGAATAGCCATCTACAAACCAGGAAAAGGGTCAAGAACAAGGCCCTTCAACGCAGGTAAAGGTAGCCGAGATCCCTGTACTACAAACCCCTCATAATGAGGAAAGAGCCAAAAAGAGGGACAGACCAAAAGAGACACCTACAAGGGCATCTACAGATCAGCAAGGTGAGAAGAGACAAAGGCTAAACCCCTACTCTGAGGAAGAATTCACAGAAGAAGCAACAGGCAACCTTAGGGGTGAGGGAACTTCTAAACAACAGATCCCTCCATTTTTGGAAACATCGGCTAGCTCATTTCAGCAGGAGCAAGAGAGACAGCCTAGTGTGGAGGTTACATCCACCAAGCAACAGAGCAAGAAAGGCTCTGATATCAAGAGAGCATTCACAGAAATCAAAGCTAGAAATGAACCAGTGAGGTTTCAGCTTTATAACCAATTGTTAAGAATGGCTCCCACCAATCAACAAAGGCTAATGGAAGCCTATGATATCCAGGTAGGGATGATGACCCTTAGTCGCTTCAGGCCCACTATACAGTAGCCACAGTCAGCTGTAGATTATATCAGGACCAACCTGGAAGTTCTTGCTAAAGACATCCATCCAATAGACCAGATTGAGTTACACAAACAGGATGGAGAAATGGCATACTCCACCTTGGCAGACAAAGCACTAATGGCTCATAGACTGCAAAACTCATTATATAACACTTTTGCCCAATTAGAGCTGGAGAAAGCCTCCTCATTAGCCAAGGATAATAGAATAAATCCTTGGAAGAAATTATCGTAGAATTGGGACATGATCCCAAGGATCCCAAAGGCGCACAGGCCTTAATAAGAAAGAAGGAGGAAGACATAGCAGCCCTGAGAAGACAACTGAAGCTGCCAGCTACAATACACCCTTAGACCATAGAGGTGGCACAGCAAAAAGAAGAAGAGGATGTGGTCAGTTTACTGATGAGGATGAACCAAAGATTGTTGGATATAGAGAAAGCCTTGGAAGCATCTCTACAAGGACAACAACAGGAGTTGGCCTCTCAGCCAGCTCAAACAGCTCCAATTCTCACAGCTCCTCCTCTAGCAGTCACCATAACAGCCCCTCCCCTTGATCCAGCATCAACATCAACAGCAAGTACCTCAACTTCAGCAGCAACTACAGCAACCGCACTACAAGAGGCCAGCCTGAGCATGGAAGAAATGATGAAAGAAATAAAAGCTTTGGAGATCCAAATGGAAAAATTAAAGGAAACCAAAGAAAAACTAGCCAAAATTTAGGTTAGTTATGACAAATCAAAAATGATTGTAGCTGAGAAAACAAGGGAAGTGAAGGCCCTAGAGATTAAGATAAATGCCTTGGAGAAGGACCTCACTCACCATAGAACTCTGACATAAATCAAGACCGTTTTGTGGGATAAGATTAGCCAAGCTATTGCTGATCAATGGACAACAATATAGACTATTTTTGACCAGATAGAGTTGATAGGAGTGGCTCAATATGAAACTCAAAAGGCCAGGGTATTTTTGGCAAATAAGCCTGAGCAAGCCAATCAAATGATTCATTTTCTGAACACTCATACCAGTGAACAATTAGCATCTCTAGACATTCATAACAGGACAGAGACTATTTTAAGAGTCAAGAAGGTGCTAACTATAAGGAATTTTGCTCAAACTGTAGAAATAAAATGCCAAGAAATGCAGAAAGAGATAGAGGCCTTCAAACATAAATTTGCAATGTTGCAGAGCAAATGTTTACCTAGCCTGGTCACTAGCACTGGGAAGTTGTTAAAGCAGGAACAGTATGCTCATAGGCTAAATACCTATGTGTAAAATCAAATTACAACATCATCAAGCAGCTCAGAAGAGGAAGTGCCTCCTTCTAGACAAAGTTTATATGATAAACAGGAAAGTTTGTTTTTTATTGAGCATGAGGTGGCACATCTTTTTTATTTCCAGCCAAATTATTATAGGTACACTGAAGCTGATGAGAAACTAATTAAATTGAGAAAGCATCAATTACCAATAGATCAGTGGTGGCAGAGCATGTTGGAGGTCTTACCAAGGTAGTTGGGTTCTCCTTTTCTGTAAATTGTCTGCATTACAGGTCAAAGGTAATATCAGGGTCTCCTATCAAAAAACCAAATCAACCAAGGAGAGAATTCGCGCCAAAAGGTGAAACAAACCTAGGCACAGGTGGAAAATGACAGCACATCAGGAACGCACATCAGGGAAACAACCATCGACTGACTATAAGAGCCAAAAAGTCAGCAATAACAGGACACCTAAAGCAGGTAGTACAACATAGTTATTTCCTCATTTATTGTTGCGCGGTTTTTTCCACATCAGTTATTTCCCCTGCCAGAGTAGATGGATAAATTTATGTCTTGATATTTCCCTACGGGATATTTTGTAAACTTATAATAAATACTTTCAAAAGAGATGCATTAGTGTTGGCTGATGAATATCATTCTGGACCCGCTTTGTAAACATTGAGAATTCTTTTGAACTAAAATTGTTGGATGCTGTGTTGGTGAATTTGCTGGTTGTGGAATCGATGACTGAAGGATGTTGTTATAGAAATTTTTCGGCACTTCAACCGCAATCACAAATGTCCATAAACTGAGGGCTCTTAAGTCCCTAAAAGTGTTGCTTCACTACCTAAAGGAACAAGGTCAACTGATTACATCATCTCCCAGAAGTTCTCCACTGAAAACTACTCATAAATTGTCAAAACTGGACCATACTAAAAGCTCAATGTAGAGGGTGCGATGCA